>BSQZ01000014.1:4345000-4452500 GCA_033239005.1 Lamellibrachia satsuma | reverse complement strand
TTGGATCGCTGATTTCCAAGTCAATGGCCTCAATCTAAAGTACCACGAGTTGGTCGTTTTAAACAACGCAATAAACCTACAGGTCATGTATTCAATACTACTATATTGAATAGTGCTCAAATTCGAAAACATTGCATTTTGGAGGACACCTATTTGGAGATAAATTTAGTTGGTTTACAAATAGAAACAACCACGCTGTAGATACAGGCAAACTGGAGTGCATGAAAATTTCGAAACGTCAGCAAATTGGTTCGAACCTCGTCCCAGTCCAGCGCTCTATCTGACTGCCCCACTTCTATTGACATCTGAGGTTTGCGTCTTTGAAGTCTACTGGTCCTACATATTTACCCCTTTGAGTTCGTGTACTGCCTCCTGTGCTGCAATGTCGTTGAACAAAGCGTTTCTATCTTCAAGCAATGCCACCATGAGAATGATGCTATCGCTCAATTCGGTGTCCGTCATCTTTAATTTGTCTGAATGGAACAGGTTGTTTCTGACGTCCCTCACCTGAATGGACAATGTAAACGTTTGCCTGTTTCTGAGCAAAACACAATATAACATTACTAATGAGAAGTTAGCTACATATAAATAAATTGAACAGTAAATTATCAACATTATACTAGTGCTCAACATGATAGTGTTAGTAAATATTCAGAGAAGAAGTATGTCAATTACAATAAAGCCTAATATTGTGTTAATTATATCGCTCTTATTCTAGATGTTATAATAACATTTACTACATTCCGAAAAGTTAATGAATCTATGGAAGAGATTTATATACACATGTTAATATTATAGCATGAACATAGGTATCTTAACCGAAGACAGGCATGCCTACCAATTTGGCCTACCTATCCAAGAAAACGTTGAACGAAGCGTTAATAATGCAATATGCTGTCGGCCGTGCATGCATTTCTTTTTATATAAATATTGTCAACTCTTGTTTAATATCATAATAATTTGGTTTAAGTGGTAAGTATGGCAATTATTGGAAACACGTTACTTTTACCAAATTTCAATATAACAAGTATGGAATCATCACAATGAAAAAATACTTAAATAACCAAATAATGCATAAAATATATGAGGCGTAAAACTTACCGCTGTCGCTTTTAATGTATCCAGTTTAGGATGGAATCCATTGCAGTTGATCATTAGTTGCACCAGGCCGATTGCATCTGTTTGAGAAGGATCCACGTTGGATGGGTCTTGGCCAGACCCCATAAAGATCTTACCAAGTTGCCAAGACTTTACTGGCCATTCGCTGATAGTGCTGTTGTCCCATGCAAACTGTGACGTGGCAATTAGTGGCAAAATGCTGTCCAACCATTTGTCGCAAATGTTGCTATGACAGCGGATGTTCCAGCGTTTGTTCCCATGAGGACCAGGTCTTTTGCAAATCTTCTTTGCTGTACACCCAGCAGTGCACTGCTTGTTCCCAAGGTTCCTTACGAGCTGCTTATGCAAGTCATCAATCACGGTTTTGCAGAAGGGTGTTAATCCCTCAGCGACACATTTCAAAGCCTGACCGCATTTAAGCCAATTAATGTATTGTTTATCGGCGAAACGGTCTAAAACCTGAGCTGGTGTGCTCGCCATCTTGCAGTCTCAGCACCGTTTATCACTGACTGCGCTATGTTAATCGTTGTTACATATCCTAGCTAACTGTCATCGTCGTGCATTCCATGCTGTTGATGCTACAACATACAAAACATAACATCACGTATAATAAGTATACTAAATCATGACCCATGGTCGTTTGCTAAGTATATGTATACAACAAAGCCAGACAAAACGTGTGCTCCTCTATAGTAAATGGTAAATATATTAATCAATGGATGCCAGCTAATTTACAAAACAAGATGCACATAAACGATAAACGTGAACATAATTAAGTTGCATTCAATGGTAGTATTCTTGCAGAGATGCAGTGAAAACTCACACCGTTTTCTTATCACTTTTAAGTTTTGCGTCAAGTCAAACGTTGCCGATAAACTTTCTTCGTATATTCTTTTATCACTTGTATTAGTAGAACGATATTTTTCTTATTTATTACAACAAATTTTAAAACACAAAATAAATAATGTTCGACTATTTCGTTAAATCGGAGGTTTTAGAGACGGAACACACACAGGTAAAAAAAATAACATTTAGTGCTGTGATGAAACATTGTAAAGTCCTTTGTTGATTTTGCATTATTGTATACGCACAAACTCCTGTTAACCAATATAGAAGGCATAGAGTAATCCCATGCAAGTTTAGTTATTCTTACTTCGAAAAACAGATTAATTTATGGTGTGCTCGCCTCGTACTAAGGAGGCACTTGGTTTAAACCACTGGCCGGCAGCCAACCTTAGTCGTTTCAAAACTATTGTGTGCCATTTGCACCTGCGTCTAACATGTATGGTGACAAAGCCAAAACCGAACGACATGGACAGTCACTAATATTTACCTTTTCACATGCATGGACTAGACAACGCAGAATGCAAATCATCGGCTTTCGAAGAAAAAACTCTATGGAATTTTGTATATGGCCTTTGGTGATTTTCTTTTAGACGAGTTTATTCATCTAAACAAGGCACATTAGTACTACCTTGCATTCTCAGAAGGCTTGTACGGGTATTAGTGTCATAACTGCTCGACACATGTTTTCAAATTCTGCCCCTGGTGCCAGGTGCTTAGCTGATCGATAAGTTGTAGTATAAAGTGAAATGGTGGACTCCCTTTCAGATTGATTGCATAACAAGGATGACATAATAAAACCGTTCATATTAGAATAATGAATTTTAGCCTGAAGCGGTTAATATATATATATATATATATATATATATATATATATATATATATATATTTACCGATCTGACAAAAACTACCAAAAACGGACTTAATCCGTGGGCCAGGTATAACTCCCCATTCCCTAGGGAATTTTCAAGAAAACATTTTTGATGACCTTATATAATAGCAATTTGAAATCTAGTTCCTTGCCACTTGGAAATTGCTGTCTGTTTGACAGTGTTTAGTATGACCATTGAGCTTAAAAACGTAATATGGGGTTAGGGATATATATGTCCGTTAAGCGTCATATCAAACCATACGAAATGTGGTATCGATGGAAAGGTACATAAATTATCTATTCGAATATCTTCATAGTATGACGTATAAATGTTCCGTGACGTCAACACCAAGTTATAATTAGCTTTCATAATTTAAAGCAATGAATCACAATTTATGAAGTTGAGAATTATTGAAAAACTGTTTACGTATGTTGGAAAACTACTCTTTCGCATGGGAATAAATAAATAAAACGTATAGAGAAATATATTCATGCAACTACGCAAATGCTCAGACTCTTTCTTTCATTTTGTATTAACTACTACATACAAAAAATTGTTTCGGTCAGCATGCTGGAAGCATTGGTCAACAGTCACTTGGCTAGTGCAGTTGGGTTGTCTTCAAAATCATCATCTCCGTCATCGTAGATGATGTCCCATAGGCTGGTCACATGTATGTTCTCCTCATCGTCGTCAGTGTCAAAAGGGCATTCTTTGACAGAATGACAATCAACTCTCGTGGATGGATTTCACCTTCAATCCATTCGTATTCCAGATCTCCATTCTCGTCGATCTTCCGCCCATGTCCAACTCTGATGAGAATGCCTGGATACGAAAGATGCTTTCACTACCATAACTTGGTAGTTTACCCTCAACACGTGCATCTTCAGTGAAGATCGGCGTGGTGGCAAGAGACTCAGATCGATTCCATCATAGCTGGAGAGTGGTGGCCCAGATTCTTTGCGGAATTTCTGCCTGGTCATGTCAAGGCGTAATTTGTTGACATCTGTGTATGATGGGTTACCATACATACAGCAAACAAACTTCTCCAGCTCCGTCTGATTACCTTCAGGAACGCCGTCTGTCTCGTCCCGAAAACATCCACAAAGAGAGGATGCTTTACCAAAGTCTTTATGGTTGTGATTTCCCCTTGCGGACGAATGCGCTGGTAGAGTCGCACCCAGAAAATGCATGCAGTGCGAGAATTGTTGAACAGATCAGTTCGATGAATTTACGGATGAATACCCAGCAATCGTCTTTTGTTTGCAAAGCTTGTCACAATGACGTAATTCTTGCATAATTATATGTTAACTACAACACTGTTGGAAAGAGTGTTTAAATAACTTTGCAATGACACCTTATTTGCTATGTGTTGATAAAATGGACTACTATATATCCCTACTCACGTTTCTTTCAAGCTTTGCTAATGACATTGTTTGTATCAAAGCAACAAAAATACACGATACAGCAAATCCCTGGTGGCAAACAACCTAATTTCACATGTGTATACTATAAGCTATAAAAACATCGTGGCTGATATATACCAGAGATGCTGCTGATTGTCAGCTTTACGTGATATGCACAATATTTAGACAAATTGCATGATATATACAAGTAATGTATGTGAATGTGCGTGTACGTGTCTAAAATGTGTGAAGAATTTACACGTGGCACATCCTGTATAAGACACAATCAAACATTGAAATTTCCCCCGAGTATTAAGTTAATTAATTAACTTGATTTAGCAAGACTGCCATCCAAAAGCAGTGAAAACCCAGATGGCAAGCTGTCGAGAGTCCAAAGATAATTCATTTATGTGTAACTCGCCTTTCAAAGATATGTATCAGTTTTGTCTTTAAACATATTCACTGGCATTTATCGTGCTCTGCGAGATTGAATACTTTCTGATGTCTGGTCTATACCGTTCACTAACGTTACTTCCTGGTCTCTGTTTATTCTGTCTTTCTTGAGTTAGAACTTATACTTCTATCAATATCTTCATAATAATTTAATATCTTAAAAACTTCAATTTGAACTTCCCAAAGTCTCCTTTTCTTTAGTATTGCCAAATCACATTCATTTAGTAGTCCTACGTCTCAGAGTTCTGGAAACAGTTTAGTTTCTCTCCTCTGTATTCGTTCTAGAGAATAGCGTATATATATATATATATATATATATATATATATATATATATATATATATATATATATATATATATATATATATATATATATATATATATATATATATATATATATTTTTCCTTATATGTCACTGTCATGTTTACAAAACACATTGTGTAATATTTACATCACACATGACTATTAGAAACATGGCCGAGTATGGCATTCTATGCCGGAGAGCGTAAGTGACCTCTTTGTTCATTCTCTGTCATTCACTAGGTGGCGCTAGAGGTCATCTACTGAATGCATGTTATCCCTCCGCCTTTAAGCTTTTACAACCATATCAGGCATCAGAGTAAAATAATCAAACTAGCATGTCGTAATAATTAATGGAGAAACTAAATCACATAATGTAGGCAAGTAACTGCATAGCTATATCTCGCTAGTGAAATTCAAGTTAAATGCACGTAAACGCTACTATAACTATCAAACAAATAAACAGCAATAACTAGAACTAATAACTGTTCGCCTAGATGAATTCTGGCACAGTTTATTTCGGACATATTAGTCTAACCGACAGCTTCCTGATACGCGCTAGACTAGTGTCAACGTTTTGGCACAACTCGCTTGTGGCTGACTCTCTCTCGACTGTTGGTTGTCCCTCGACTGGTGCCGCGAAGGTCGGTGGAGGCTGAAGTCGTAGCATTGTTATGGATCCCATGTTCAGTCTCAGTCTCCGAAACCACACATATATACACCATTAGGTGCACCCAGTCAAGGAAGTGTCACGGTAACACAACCACGCTAACACACGTATCATTCACATGTGCTATTCAGTTGTGGTTGGTTGCCTGTGCAACTCTAGTTAGACTTCATAGGAACAACTCATGAAATCACTGAGATGGTGATTGACTTCAGGTATAGTAAGTAGATAAGCAATCTTCCAAACGTTAGAGCAGCAGAGTATGAGGAAAGAAGAAAGGCACGTAGAGAGTATTTCAAAACCACCTCATATGCCAAAAAGTGTTAAACGAACAGACTTGTGAAGAAGGCGAAAAGAACTCATAAGATAAAACAACCTAAGGAAAGATACAAGTTGTGGAGGACGATTTCAAGAAAAACAACTCGCATAAGTTGTCTTAAAATGTGCGAGAACTCAACAACAAACAATATAAACACCTCGTGGCTGCAACGGATGGTGACGGAAATCTACAAACAGCTCCATATGAAGTGTTGGAATGCTGGGAAACATACGTAGAGAAACATCTTAAAACGAACTGGCCAATATCAGAGGAATATTAACTGGTTGGACCACCATTCTCAATAGAGGAGGTCTGATAACCCCCTCACAATACTGAGCATTTTCTCCGATATCCAACCAAGCCTTCTACGAGATGATACTCGTGAGGATAGACGACAACACTGACGCACATCTATCAAAGCAGCAGTTTGGATTCAGGACGAACTGAGCGACAGTATATGTTAACTTCATAGTGCGATAGATCATGGAAAAGGCAAGTAGGCATTAGGTTCCGCTGCATTTCATTTATGTGGACTTCTGGGCTGCATTTCATACTATGGGGTCATCATGGCATATACATTTAAGAAGTCAAGTAAGCCCTAAATCCTATTTAGACAGCACACATCACACATTATTTTAATAGCGGGGAACTGACAAATGGCTTTATCGCATGAAGATGTATTTCGGGCGATAACAATATCAACTATACACATTTACATTTAAACTCATCGCACCTTTCATCTATTTAATCCCATGTCACTGTTTTTAAGCCGTAATACTCAATTACAGGCTAACACATTTCTTCAAAAGCATCTTACTGCATGGTTGACTTATTCCCGATAGAACCTATGGTATTTATGAAATATATTTATTCATTTATCATAGGTTTCCCATTTACTCAAAATCACGAAAAAAATGGATTTATGTTATTGCCCATACTTCAGACTTACATTGATGCTAAATCAGCATTCTCAAAAGATACATCAAGCAACACTAACGCGGCGTCTAAGGATTGTGACATCGGATATCCTGTTTTTTTACATGGGCCAACCGTAACAAATACGTGTGCTTGGATAATCCACCCCACCCCCCGCGCCGTGACACGTCACGTTATCGATGTTATCTTTAGCCGTGTGGGTGGCGCGGCTTCAATGACGGCTGGTCACTGCCGGTCCATAATGCACCATGTATATATAGGTCAGAGTTCACAGTTCGTTCGGTAAAGCATGACCAGTGGCGTATCTAAGATCTCGCAAAGGGAGCAAGGGGAGGCCAAGGGATAGACCAGGGAAGCAAGGGGAAGCCAAGAGGGACGCCTGGGGAGAAAGGGGGACCAAGCGGGAGGCCAGGGGAGACAGGGGAGGCCAATTGAGAACCCATGGGAGCAAGGGAGGCCAACGGGAGGCCAGGGGAGGCCAACGAAAGGCCAGGGGAGCAAGGGGAGGCCTACGAAGAAGCCAGGTGAAGAAGGGGAGGCCAAGGGGGAAGCCAGGGTAGCGCGGGGGAGGCCAAGGGGACAACTTTTGTAACCCATTAGTCTATAATGCTACCGTGTAGTGGCGAAACAGGTTATGTGCGAAGCAAAATAAGGCAATGAGGGTAGGGTCCATTGCCGCCTCCCCCCTCCCCCGAAATATGCCACTGAGTGTGACTCATTAACCGTTAATAGGAAAACAGTCCTTCAAAACACAATCTCTTCAATGACGTATTAAGGTAGCACTGTGCCACGCAACCTGTCGAGGCAAAGTACAAATACATTTGTTACACAGTCACGACCCCCTCTGTTCCACGGCCGCAGGTACACAGCTGAATCCATTGACTGCGTGACACAAATGTACACCACAAGTGCAGAGGCCCAGTCAAGAAGTGTGACACTAACACAACCACGTACACAACTAGGTATATATGACAACAAACCACATGATCTAAGGAAATCCGTAAGACTTACGGGTCAATCATTAATATTGTATGCCACTAAATGTGTAGCACTTAAAATAAGACTAAGCGTCAAGTATATGTTCACATTAAATAGAGAAATATTAGAAGTTGTGGAAGACCAAATGCATTTGGAAATTACCTAAAAATTAGCACACATATAAAATACGCTAAAGCAGAGGCAAATCAACGGACATAATTAAACGATGTTTTGAAGGAAACTTTAGCGTATTTTATATGTGTGCTAATTTTTAGGTAATTTCCAAATGCATTTGGTCTTCCACAACTTCTAATATTTCTCTATTTAATGTGAACATATACTTGACGCTTAGTCTTATTTTAAGTGCTACACATTTAGTGGCATACAATATTAATGATTGACCCGTAAGTCTTACGGATTTCCTTAGATCATGTGGTTTGTTGTCATATATACCTAGTTGTGTACGTGGTTGTGTTAGTGTCACACTTCTTGACTGGGCCTCTGAGAAGACAATAAAGACCATATTTGAATTCACTTGTTCGACCAGTGCTGCATGCATCACCAACTTCAAATTCTGTTCTAATAAATGAATATAGAATAATTAGAGGAAGTTCTGAAGAGAGCGTCAAAACTAAAACAAACGTATCGAATCAGTTCCTTTGGAACATAGACCACATAAGGTGGACCTCTGCGAGTTATACGCACATGACAGTGGCCTAAACAGGAATAATCCAGCTCATTTTATCAATGTAGTTACAATCTGAGGGGCCACAGCTTAAAGAAAAGGAAGACGTGCTCTTATACAGAGATCCATAAACACGTATTCACAAATCGTGTCATCGATTGTGGGAACAAAGTTGTAGAAGCCTGTAGAAGTCGTGTCAGCTCCTACTCTTAATATCTTCAAGAAGAAAGTGAGGTATCTGGCCGCCGACTGAAAGAGACTATCCAACCAAGTAAGTAAGCAAGTATGCAACTAAGTAAGAACATCACATTGAAGAAAATATGTAAGACTTACGGGTAAATCGTAGATGTTTGGCTTCCTTTGGACTAACGTAGCTTACTTCTATTCTGTTGCAATCCATCTCCACAAGCCCACTTACCGTTCTTTTGCTGCCATTTCCGCTAACGTCCACCAGGTACGACTTCCTTCCATCTACTACGAAACCAAGCTGGTTTTACCTATATTATCAGGTTTCGTGATTTGGCGCCACCGTCTGTCACTATCATAACTCATGGGACATTGTTTATTCAGACTTACACTAGTATTCTTCTCCGTTCTACGACCGTAGACACTGACGGCGTGACACAGAAAAACACCATTATACTTATGCACGCAGTCAAGGAAGTGTCACAAGAATATAACCACAGGATTTTACAGTATGCCCGCATAGCATAAATTGACAAAATTGGTAATGATACGCATGATTTACAGTGGTGTTTTAAAGAACAAACGGTGTGTCAATCAAACATTTGTAATCTACCATACTTTGGCAGTTCGGTCACATATGCTATGCTCTATTACCATAATTCAGCAAGTGTTTGTACGTATGTTTGTATGAGTGTGTGTGTGTGTGTGTGTGTGCGTGCGTGCGTGCGTGCGTGCGTGCTTGTGTGTGTGTGTGTGTGTGTGTGTGTGTGTGTGTGTGTGTGTGTGTGTGTGTGTGTGTGTGTGAGTACGTGCGTGTCTCGGTGCGAGCGTGCGCGTGTGCGTGCTGTATGTCTGTACAGATGACAACAAATAAAGTTACCGCAGCGCAGCACGTCGAATGTATAATATATTTGCATTTGTAAAGATAGCATGCAATGCCGTAATATTATTGTAGAAATCAAGCTACTATGTGCATTTGCCATGGCAATACCATGGTTAAGGTTATAAAGTATAACCATGATAAGTTTTTACAACGGTGTTAAAAAGCCTCATCATTGTAAAGAAAGTATCCTATACCCGTAAGGCCACAACATTTAAGAAAATCTGTAAGACTTAGAGTAAGTCGTGTTGGTTTCCCATGTTCTAACGTAGCTTACTTCCTTTCTGTAGCAATCCCTCTTCACAAATCCATTCTCTTTTGCTGCCAATTCTGCCTGATAAGATTTCCGACTATATAATAGGAAACGAAGCTTCGGATAGGTTGACAGGACACACCTCATAAAATGTGGGTGGCTTGCCAGGAAGATTTAAGTTAGATAAAGTTCGAAAATGTATGGAAACCCATTTGGATATAATTTCTATTATGTATTGTTATAATAGTATATAGTACAACAACTGATGTTTTCATGGATACATATGCATACATATTAAATAATCAGTTCAATATATGTTTTAAAACATTTCAATTTTATTCAAAGAAAACATTCATATTCACCATATCTAAACATCATTTAATATTACGTAGCTCTACAAATGGTGCTTTTGTCCGCCAAGTAAGTGTAATTGTGCTCTGAAGATATGTATCAACATGTAAAATTACGTGTCCTTCATCAGATTCTCTAGCGAGATTCACATTTGGGTCATATTGGAACATAATTCGACCGGCGGTGGTTATAGAACTGATTTGTTGTTTTAGTATCTTTGATTAATATGTTTAAGGCTAGACACATTTCATTTCATATTTGTATGTCGGTAATCAGAGCAACTATTTTTCACAAGCGGCAGTATAAATAAAAACAACAGAATAACTGAATAATAATTATTTACTATAACACATACTCCGCACAAAAAAATGCAAAGCTAATAAGCAGACCCCGGGGCGCACTCGTCAGTGTATTTCGTGTTATCTCAACGCCTATGAGTGAACTATTCATTACTATCGTAGTTGTATCACCGTCTACGGCGCTGTGTGAACAAAGACACACTTTATCGTCGTATCACATCGCGGCGTGCGCTGCCTTTGTTAATTGGGCAACGGTTAAAGTGATATCGTTGTCGACATCGCGGCGTGCGATTTGCGATCGGCGACACACGCAGTGAGTAATGTTTTCGTTAGGCAGCCGAGTTATTTCGGTGCACCGAGGTTTTTCCAGATTTTTTGGTGTAGTGAAACTCTTCTGTCTACAACTGGCTGCTCGCCATCAACAGACAAGGTCTATCCACGATATACCTATTATTTTCAATTATACGTTATTACAATGTTTCAAAATGTACTCACATTAAAAGGGAGTATATCTTTACTGTTCCCCTATTGTTCTCTTTACGTTATTAGATAGGACTTGCCTTCATTTTATTTGTATTTGTACGTATTGCAAAGAGTAACAATAAATTTAATTTGAGTAAAGTGGCTTAGTTACAAAAGGGTGCTGAATTGACATATGGTTTGAAATGCGAATTGAAACCAAACTCATTGTACGCAATGTTAGCTTTGGGACTTGGAATTTACATGGAACTTGTCACCCAAAGATTTGATACTTGAAATTTTGAGACATGAAACTTAAGCAAGAACTTCAATCAATTAATTAATGTAGGCACTATAGTGTGGTGTGTGTGCGTGCGTGCGCGCGTGCGTGTGATATCTGAGCAAGATATTTCGATCGATACCGGTTTTCCGACAGCAAGACATGAGTGACGCTAACACAAAGCCGCAGGGTTGAGGCCTACCTGTATAAAATGCGCATGCACGGTTGGAGCGATTTCCAAAATATATGTTGCTGTATGGCATCACAGAGTCATCATGAATGCTTTGCTGAATGCACGGTAACACAAATGATTTCGTACCGGGTGTGACACAGCAATTTTTTTCGTTTAGAATATCGACGAGGCATGTGCGCAGAACGTGACCTACTTGTCGTAAAGCAGGATACAGATTTGCACAAATAAACAAAAATAATTATAGGAATTTATATATAAATTAGTTCCAATGTAATATATACACATCCACACGCATATATATATATATATATATATATATATATATATATATATATATATATATATATATATATATATATATATATATATATATATAGATTTCACAAAAGATGGGCGAACCTCCATGCTTCTGCGATCCCCCGGCATATCCCGAATGTGTTACTTTCCTTTAAATTGTACATCTTGGAGCAAAATGGATCAGCCATTTGCCAGGACTACAGTGACAACGTAGCCTGCAGTAAATCATCTCATGCATTGGTATGCTTATGCTTCTATACATTGTACATCCATATGCAGTAATCATGTATACATTAAACCACCTCGATCAATTCATCAAGTGCGACATATATATTTAGTGGTGGAAATGTCCACGGTTGATATGGATATGGAATGTCCAGGATAACTACTTAATGTACACGGTTACCACGGTTTTGCAATACGATAAACGAAGTAGAAGCAAGTGTAAATATACATGCATCAGGGTAAATATAAAAGCAGTCCTTCAAAACGCAATATGTTCAGTGATACAGTTATGATGCACTGTACAACACAACCTGATAATTCAGAGTTATAAATAGTATACACGTTTTTACGCAGTCACGATCCTCTCCGTGCCAAGGTCGTACACACTGACTGCGTGACACACATAAACACAAAAGTACAAACAGTTGAACAATCAACTTTCTACACAGTATTTCTAAATAACCATAACAGTAAAGTTCCGGAAATCAATTACATGTTTACGTTCTACATGTAAGCTGTACAATGAATTTGATACACGTGTAAAGTACGTGTAATTGATTCAGTTTGTATATCGCAAGTTGTGTATCGTTGTAGAACACCTCTCAAATACATTGTTGCGCTACACGTATATTGCAGACACGTACGGTTTATCTTTCTCCCCACGCACAGAGGAACAAGAAACGAATTGGTTTGCTGACAAACAACATCATGGTACTTACATCATAATACTTCAAATCTGCAGTCTTCTAGCTGTATTAAAATGCTCCTGGATTCTCCCGATGCCTCGGAGAATGACATGTCAGTGCATGCACAGGCACTTGACTCATGGGCTTCAGTGCAATCATATCAATGACTGCATTGAATATATCAGTAACGCTTCACTAATTCGTGGACGTCATCGAGGCGATTAGCATAAACGAACCCTTCACAGTCAATTCGGGGTTACGAAGTTTGGTGACAATCGAAGTACATCAATGAACAGCGTGTCACCCTTGCGTATTTGGCCTTTGACCTTTACTATTTCATTACGTTTCATGTTTTCCATTTTCCGTGTGTGTGTGTGTGTGTGTGTGTGTGTGTGTGCGTGCGTGCGTGCGTGCGTGCGTGCGCGTGTGTGTGTGTGTGTGTGTGTGTGTGTGTGTGTGTGCGTGCTGCGTGCGTGCGTGCGTGCGTGCGTGTGTGTGTGTGTGTGTGTGTGTGTGTGTGTGTGTGTGTGTGTGTGTGTGTGTGTGTGTGTGTGTGTGTGCGTGCGTGTGTGTGTGTGTGTGAGTGTGTGTGTGTGTGAGTGTGTGTGTGTGTGTGTGCGTGCGTGCGTGTGTGTGTAAGTGTAACAATACAGCATAAGACAATATGTCATTAACATGAACAATACATAATGTATATGCAGGCAAGCTTGTGTATTGCCGAACTGTGTATTGACCAAATAGGAGGTATGTGCATGTTATGGATTCCACAAGACGCATTCAACCGTAGCGAGATCAAATCAGTGGTGTATTGGTATCTACTATGTAGTAGGCAGTGCGATCTATGTGAATAGAGAAACAGCTGCTCATATCTCAATACCTTAAGGCAACCCTGACCCTGTGTTCTTGTGTCACGATTTTGCATAATGTAATATACCCGTAATTCTTCCCATGGTATAAACGGCAAAACGCTGCTATGGATTAAATCTTTCAGCAGACAACGTTCCTGACTAATGTCATTCATCATGGACAAATGTAGGAAGTGGCGTTCCACAAGGTTCAATTCTAAGAGTATTACTATTTTTTGTATATGTAAATGATCTAACGGATTTAATTAAGGCAACATCCGAAATGTTTGCTGATGACACACAACTTTTGTCAACGATTTCTACATTAACAGAATATGAAGCTCTCCCAGATGATCTAAACAAAAATCGCAGTTTGGTTAAACACTTGGCTATTAAACATTAATGCCACTAAAGGTGTAGTACTTAAAATAAGACAAAGCTTCTATACATACGCATTAAATGGAGACATATTAGAAGTTGTAAAAGAACAAAACTATTTAAATATTTTAAAACCAACTCAACTCATAGGACTAATCAAATGATGTTTTGAAAGTACATTGGAAAACCTGTGTCAATCCATGATTCGATCAGTGCTAGACCATGCATCGCCGGCTTTGAACCCTTTATTATTAAAAGGATATAAATGAATTAGAGAAAGTTCATAAACTGTTTCATATATGCCACTTTCCTCATTTAGGATCGTACCTCCTTATTAGGCACTAGAGAAAAGCAATCATGTCATCCCTTCACCATTAAGATTTATTTTATTTTCATATTAGGCATTAGAGTAAAACAAGCATGTCATCCCTCCACCTTTAAGATTTTACCTCCATTTTAGGGAATATAATTAAAACAATCATGTCGTCCCTCCACCATTAAGATTTTACCCCCATATCAGGCATTAGAGTAAAACAATCATACTAGCATGTTATAATAGTCAATGCATAATCACACAGAAACTAAATCAAAGTATGTAGGTAGGCAACTGCATAGCTATCTATCGCTAGTGAAATTGAAGTTAAATGCAAGTAAACGCTACTATAGCTATCAAACAAATGAACAGCAATAACTATAGATGAATTCTGGCACAGTCCGTTTCGGATATATTAGTCTAACCGATAGTTTCCTCATATGCATTAGACGAGTGTCAAAGTTTTGGCACAACTCGGCTGCAGCTGACTGTCTCTCGAATGTTGGTTGTCCCTCGACTCGTGCCGCGAGGGTCGGTGGAGGCGGAGGTCGCAGCATTGTTATGGACCCCAGTCTCAGTCTCCGAAACCAATATCACGTGTATGACGCTGGCCCTGTCTCCCTTCTGGTACCCCAGGCTGCCACTGTGGAGTACCCGCAAATTAAAAAAAACCCACGGTGTCGTTAGGGTAGAAGACGTGCTCAGCACTTCACGCGTGACTGTCACATTATTTGCGTTATTTCCAAAACAGTGTCACTGAGGTGTGGCTGAATCAAAGTTGAGCGTGTCCTGGGTTTTCACGTGCATTATTGCATCACACACGACACGGCAGTCAGACGCAACGAAACTCTGACGAAAATCACATATAGCTAAATGACACTAACCGTTAAAACGAGAGCAGTCCTTCGAAACACAAACCTCCCAATCATGACCTACGTACGAGGTATTTCAAAACAAAACACCTTGTACACAGTCACGACCCCCTCCGTCACGACTGTAGGTACTGCATCCACTGACTTTGTGACACATATACAAACTTCTGTAAACAGACAGAAGTGCCTTTATGTCTATGGGATTTATTACATTACTCCATGCACAGCTTGCTATCAAAATATGAGACAACCCCTTAACGGTCAGACACAACACGATCACGTGACAAGATAGTTGCGTCGCCATTGTTGGTGGAAGAAGCTGTGGCAATTTTTAAAGACGTTTTCACAGTATCACTACTATTATATTATTAATGTTCATACGTGCGTTGTGCCACAATATTGTGTATACCATTGCCGTGACACGCGCTGCACAGTTTCTGCTTCGACGGTGGGTATACCTGTGGGTTCTGTGTCAATCAGTTTGTTGACAGCCTTCGAAGCCGAAGGGATTGACCTAGATAGATTATATCTAAAATGTCAACACGCCAGTCCAACTGTCAGCGAATGGCCGCACAGTGTTTAGTTCGCCCCAAGCGGGTCTTGTTTCTGAGACATAGTGCGGTCGCCAGATTCCATCAGCACGGTCGTACACACAGCATTAGGCATGCTCGACTGGATCGACTGTTTGTGTCTTTTGGATGTGCAGGGACAATATGGGGCCTGATTGCTTTTCGCGCAAGCGGCCATTCGAGACATTAATTTATCACGATCGGTACATTGTCTGTTTTTTCTTTCAAATTGGGGCAGTGACTTTAACAGCGCCACATGCGCACCAACCCAGCTGGCAAGAGACATTTTACACGTTGTCCGTGATTCCATTAATCTAGGACTAGTAGGAGGGTTCGCTAAGGTGGGCATCTGTCAGGTACTATACCGGGTATCTTCTTCGCGGCTGAGGGGGCAGATCCATTGCGCCTCGGTTACAGCCAGTCGGTCGATGACGTCAGCAATGAACTACATCGGCATCGCTTTGTTCGTGTTAATGACATATTGTCTTATGCTGTATTGTCACCCACCCACCCACCCACCCATACCCACACCCAGGGTTGAAAAAATAATGATTTTTATTTTTAAAATAAGATTTTTTATTTAAATCGGATTTATTTGATTTTTTTGAAATCTTGTATATATATATATATATATATATATATATATATTTATATAGATGTTTAAATTTGTAAACTCGTTCAAACATGTTCTATTCAAATCGATTTGGGTTCTTCTTTTAACAGAGGTTACATGATTTTTGCTTATATAAAGACATTAGACAATGTCCACAAGGCCTCACCCCCTGTAGTTGCATAATCTATCTTGGAAAGGAAAGCATGCTGTATGTCTGTGGCTGTAGCAGTGGTAATTATTGTTTGCCTATAGGGTGGATTAGCACCAGTCCAGGGCTCTGTACTCTAAGGGTCTCTAACCAGAATACAAACTGGTACAGTATTAAACAACTGAGTCAACATACTGAGTTGGTAACAACAAGCACAAGGAAGACAAGTTTGTGTGGCTTCACTACATTCAGAAAGGGAATAGCTCAAACATACACAGTGTCATAAAATATTTGACTATCAGGCTATCTGGTGTCAATACAGCTACACAAGTGTGAGCACTTTGTGTTTTGTATTAAAAACATACAAAACTTTGTTGATCTCGATGCTTGTAAACAATTATTTGTGTTAAATTCATTTAAATCAGCGATTAAAAAAACAGGATATAAAAAAGTAAAAAAAATCATAAATCAATTATTTTTTTTTGGAGTGATTTAAATCTTCTCCCCCTCTCCCTCTCCTTCGCTCCCTCCCTCTCCCTCTCTCCATCTCTGCTCTCTCTCTCCCCCTCTCCTTCTCTCCCCCTCTCTCCCCGTTTCCTCTCTCTACCCCTCTCTCCCCCTCTCTCAGAGTAATCCTTCCTAGCAGGTACAATGCAGAGGGTATTCCTAAAAAAATGCACAAGGTTCTCTCTCCCTCTCTCCCTCTCACCCTCTATCCCTCTTACCCACTCTCCCTCTCTCTCTCTCTCTCTCTCCCCCCCTTCCCTCTCTCACTCTCTCCCTCCCTCTCTCTACCTCTCTCTTGCTCTCCCCCTCTATCTCCCTCTCTCTCAGAATAATCCTTCATAGCAGTTAGAAAGCAGAGGGTGAGAGAGAACCTTGTGCATTTTTTTAGGGACACCCTCTGCTTTCTACCTGCTACGAATGATTACTCTGAGAGAGAGAGGGGGAGGAAGGGAGGCAGGGATGAAAGGAGGGAGGGGAGAGATAACCTTGTGCTAAACAAATTGCACAAGGTTCTCTCTCCCTCTGTACCCCTCTCTACCTCGCTCCCTCCCTCTCTCTCCATCTCTCATTCTCTCTCTCTCCCCCCTCCCTCTCTCCTCCTCTTCCCCTCTTTCGCCTCTCTACCCCTCTCTCAGAGTAATCCTTCCTAGCAAGTACAAAGCAGAGGGTATTCATAAAAAAATGCACAAGTATCTCTCTCCGTCTCTCCCTCTCACCCACTCTGTCCCTCTTTCCCCCTCCCCTCTCTCCCTCTCTCACTCTCTTCCTCTCTCTCTCTCTCTCTCTCTCTCTCTCTCTCTCTCTCTCTCACTTTCTCTCGTTCTCTCCCCCTCTCTCAGAATAATCATTCCTAACAGTTAGAAAGCAGAGGGTGTTCCTAAAAAATTGCACAAGGTTCTCTCTCTCTCCCTCACTCCCTCTCTCCCTCCTTTCCTCCCTTCCTCCCTCCCTCCCTCCCCCTCTCTCTGTCAGAGTAATCCTTCCTAGTAGGTAGAAAGCAGAGGGTGTTCCTAAAAAATTGCACAAGGTTCAATTCTACGACCGATGTATGCTGATAAGTATTACACTAAATGAAACAGCGTTGATATCTGACGTTGTAACAACGTTGATACATGACGATGCAACAACGTTGATATCAGACGTCGACTCAACTTTCATTTCGACCAATAACACGACGTTATCACAACGTTGATACCTGACGTTGCTACAACTTTGCCACAGCGTCGTGTGCTTGCTGGGAACCTGTAGCGTAAACTAGCGATGGTTTAGCATTGAACAACGTCCTATCACCAACTATGTCATACGGTTATGTTATGCCTGTGGCTAGTTGGTCCTAAGTTCTGGCACAAATCCGGTTTTCATACAAATTCAACGAAGTACTATGATTATAACATGAAGACAATTATACGGTATCATCTTACCTACAACCCCTCATTCTTCCTCGCCGTATTCCCCGGACGATCACAGGTGACACAGCTAATCAATCTACCTTGTCATAAGCTCTGTGCATTGGAAGGCGACCGAGTCGATGCCTACATGCACGCAATGGAACCTGCATTTCGTCAAGCGCTGACAGTACATCTACATTGCTCAAAGGTTTGATGCAAAATTAAATGGTTGTCAAAGGGTCAAAGGCTGGGTCGTTCTACCACCCGTTTTGAACATAATACAGATCTGGTAACTTACAAACCCTTCACCGTGCTATAGTTTCATATTGTAACATTCCTTCGCACTGGGATCTAAAACATTGGCGTATTTAGCCCAGTAGTCATTCATGTTTGCTCGAGCATAGCAAGGCATTTCTTAGTAGAGCTCGGCTGGTTTGCGGCTTTTGCCAGCCAGCGTACTGCGCATGTGCGAATGTGACGCCACGTGTTGGTATACACGAAAGCCCCTATTGTACAGGATGATGGTGAGGAGGAAATAAATTTACTTACTTACATATGTTGGACAACTATATGTAACATGCTATGTTCACACTATAAACAGTACTACCCTATGTGTCATGCAGTAGATGCAACTGTTTCTGCCGTGCAATGAAATGCCAGCCAGTGGTCCACACCCGCTTCACTGCAGTGAGCAGGCTTATCGCTCTTGTGTATAGGAGAATGATTAATGATGTAACTCTACGAGTTTACACCGTTCATTCACTAGCATTACTTCCTGTTCTCTAGTTCTTCTGTCTTCAGTCAGAACAAATACTTATATCAATATCTTCAAAACCATTTAATATCCAAAAAACTTCAATTTTAACTTCCCAAAGTCTCCTTTTCTTTAGTGTTGCCAAAACCACATTCATTTAGTAATTTTACGTCTCGGAGTTCAGTTTAGTTTCTCTCCTCTGCATTCGTTCTAGCGGATAGCCTATAAATATATATATATATATATATATATATATATATATATATATATATATATATATATATATATATATATATATATATATATATATATATATACATACATATATATATATATATATATATATATATATATATATATATATATATATATATATATATATATATATATATATATATATATATATATATATATTATATATATATATATATATATATATATATATAGTCAAACTTGTTGCAGTATTGTATATGAGACTTATTTATGGCTTTATACAAAGGTATAATTACATCTTTTCCCTCATAATTTTATGTCATTGTCATGTTTGCAACACACTTTTTGTGCGACCTCTGTATTCATTCTCTGTCATTCCCTAGGTGGCACTAGAGGTCAGCTGCTTGCAACTATTTATCTCCCTACATGTATTAGCTAATGACTACAAGTGGTCAAAATCTCATTAAACCCTGCTGGACATTCTTCTCTAAGGTCCCAGAAATATTCTTTTCCCATCTTCCAACACATTCCCCAGCTGCTCCATCACAGCTATTTCCACCAGCAGATCAAGATCTCTCGAATGTTATCTGGCCAACTTGCCCAAGGACACGCCTCATGTAAAGAAATGTGCTCTCTCGTTTAAGCTGTCAATTGTTTTGGTAGGCAACCTTTCACATGGTTTGTCAAACAAATGCATAGAATGGTACATGATAGTGGTTCATACAACGAAGAAAAGGCAAACGACGACCAACATGGGGAGAGCCTCATTAAATGCAGATGACTTTAATAAAGACAAAAAATCTTATTAATGAGCTGACATCTAGTATAAATATGCATATAGTATAAATATGCATACACGCACGCACACAATATTTATAAAACTGAATCCTACCCCTATAACATTTCATGTTGCACCCAATCAATGTGACTACTGGGAAACACTTAGTGTACGTTCCCCCAAGAAAAACAAACGTATCTGTAATATATTGATATTTCAGAACATTTTCGAAACTGTTACATTCATTCACATATACACTAACACAGCACAAATATTTGCGACATAAATTACCTGAAAATAACGAGATGTTACATCCTGCCTTCTGTCGATTCGTACAGCTGTAAGCCACACAGGAAATAACCATATTCGTTGTCCCACAACTTTCTCCAGCAAGTCTACAAAATGTTTGTCTTGAAGAATTTAACACTAATGCACGATGCTCACTCCAGTATGAACAACCCAACTGCCCACACTTATAACACAACTGCTGGGAACATCCTCACCCAAATTATTTATCAGTCTGGTGGCCATGCCCCATTAAGAGCAAATGCCAATGACAAATCTTCAAGTTAATTGGTTCCTGGTGTCATCGTCACTGGCTACTAGCCCGATAAGTTTATACTTCTCTGGTAGCCACCTCATCTTCATTGCTTTTGTTTGCCTTTTATTGTACATGATGATGGTGAGGAGGAAATAAATTCACTCACTCACTCATTCACTCACTCACTCACTTACTCACTCACTCACTCACTCACTCACTCACTCACTCACCCACACACCCAGTCACTCACTCACTCACTCACACACTCACTCACTCACTCACTCATACACTCACTCACTCACTCACTCACTCACTCACATATGTTAGACAACTATTTGTAACATGATATGTTCACACTATAAACAGTACTACCCTATGTGTCATGCAGTGGATGCAACTGTTTCTGCCGTGCAATGAAATGCCGGCCAGTGGTCCACGACCGCTTCACTGCAGTGAGCTGGCTTAACTTTCTTCTTTATAGGGGGTGATTAATGATGTAATTCTATGGCTGAGCCTAACAACTTACGTGATCTGTGTATGGGCAGCCTTTGTTACGCCGGTCTACCGTAGTTGCACAGCAAGCAATGCTGCAAGTCTCTAGACGATGAATCATCGCGAATAAACTGCGTTGGCGGCAGTTACGGAAATTGCTTAAACCCCACAAAGCACCGCGAGTTTTCCCGCGGTGGTTATAGGGGTAAGACCACAGTTGACCTTCCTGTTTATTGTTTCACACGAATGTAGGGCGTATGAAATTGTAAAATGGTAACTTAATAAATTAATATTATGTGACATGAGTGCCTTTGAGCAGGAATATTCAGAGGTTTGTTCGTAGAAGCTATTGGCTGTGAAACAGTGCATTTTTAAAGAGTTTGACTGGCGGAAGGATTTATGGGAATTTTTCTGCTATGGGCCACGTGGGCGCATGAATACATGTTTTTTTTTGTCAAAATTGATAGGCATCGCATGTCGGGGCGATTTAAAAGAGCTGGAGGTATGTGATTTTGATAAAATTTGGTCAGTATATCAATGAGATGATGGCAGTTGCTGTGGACAATTGTAAGAATTTTTTATGGTCACGTTTTCTTATAATCAGACAAAATGTTAACATGGCCACCAATGCAATTCTCAACTGTGTTCTGACCCAAAATAGACGGAAGTCGGTGTCACAAACATGGTTATAAAATGTTGATATGCTTATGTTTTGGTCGTTGTTATTAGCGTAATTGTGGATATTACACATAATTTGGATGAAATTATTAGTTTGTAATAACAAATTTCTTATAATTTTTGTCATTTGCAATTAATGTAATTAGGGCTCATATTTTTGATAATAAATAAATAAAAACGGTTGCTAACCTGTCCAATGTTGTGTGTATTTTGACTTAGACAATTGTCGGTGTCAGACTGGATAATATTATATTATTATATAAATATGTTATTGATTCCATCTAGTCAACAAGATCATTACTGGTTAAACGCCGCTTCTATTTAAACAGTTTAACAGTCTCCCTTAGGAGGTGTCCTATAACCAATCTACTAAATATAGAACATGTCAAATAAATGTACATTTTAGTTTTGTACTATAACGTTTGATGTGTACGAGCTGATCTATTGCGCAAGTTAATGTTTAATATGATATTTCATTGCTAATAAATACAATTTGTTTATTTTTCATATGCTAAAATAGTATTATAGAGCTTGTGGTAAGTTGAAAGTCTACAATAAGCAATTTTTAATATCAACAATAACTGTTGCCTTTCCAAAATGTCTATTCACCACATATCAATACCAATTTCATGTTGTGTGCAGTACTTTGCAACCTAACCGTAGCTAACCCCATATCTAGCTAACCACATCCCTGGCTAACCCCATCTCTAGCTAACCCCATCCCTAGCTAACCATAACTCTGAAGTGGTTTACATAAGATATAATGATTCCCATAGGCACAGGTTGATAGGAAAAGTGAACAGTTTGCTTGGAAAAGGCAGACAGCAGTAGCAATCACGAACATCATGGTACAGATCGGATGCCAAAATGGAAAGTTGGCGAAAATTAGGGGGTATGACACAAGTATGTGACGGAACAGGTAGCCATTTTGGACTAGAGCTGTCATTGGTGATATTTGTCTTGTGGCCCAGTGCGTTAGCAACATTGTGTAACAAATTTGGACAGAATAGTTGTATTTTGGTTGTGTCACACCCACTTGAAGCACTGCGTAGATCAGCATTTTCAAATCTGGCCGCGACTGGCATCTGGTCATGTGATACCCTTATATGGTGGCGTATCGAAATCAAGCCGTTCGTCTAGTATCTTATCAACTAGAAGTATGAAAGCAGTAACATAAAAAAATTAAATTTGACAAACCTGACACATTGGAATTTACCCTAAATCCTGTTAAATGTGAACAATTTCCAATTTTCCTACAAAGTTATGCCATGTTTGGTTTAAAATCAAGCAATTATATGAATACTAATTTAAAAATGAACTCATTAGTATATTCAAAGGGACAGTAAGCAGGTTTTATTGGTTCGCAGTGCTATGTAAATCTAGTGTACATGATCTATGATTTATCAAGTGTCAAAATCGATCTATAATTAAATTATGTGGCTGGTTTTCAGCTAATAATACGGGCAAAGCATTGTTTAGACTTGGCTGTCAAACAAATAATAATGACTTGACAAGCAGGAGTGTTCCATAATGTGTCTACATATACACTGTGCCGCAATTTGATATAAAATTTGACACTTTCTCAAACAAAAAAATTCCCTATTTGGGGTAAGACCACAGTTGACCTTCCTGTTTATTGTTTCACATGAATGTAGGGCTTATGAAATTGTAAAATGGTAACTTAATAAATTAATATTATGTGACATGAGTGCCTTTGAGCAGGAATATTCAGAGGTTTGTTCGTAGAAGCTATTGGCTGTGAAACAGTGCATTTTTAAAGAGTTTGACTGGCGGAAGGATTTATGGGAATTTTTCTGCTATGGGCCACGTGGGCGCATGAATACATGTTTTTTTTTGTCAAAATTGATAGGCATCGCATGTCGGGGCGATTTAAAAGAGCTGGAGGTATGCGATTTTGATAAAATTTGGTCAGTATATCAATGAGATGATGGCAGTTGCTGTGGACAATTGTAAGAATTTTTTATGGTCACGTTTTCTTATAATCAGACAAAACGTTAACATGGCCACCAATGCAATTCTCAACTGTGGTCTGACCCCAAATAGACGGAAGTCGGTGTCACAAACATGGTTATAAAATGTTGATATGCTTATGTTTTGGTCGTTGTTATTAGCGTAATTGTGGATATTACACGTAATTTGGATGAAATTATTAGTTTGTAATAACAAATTTCTTATAATTTTTGTACTTTGCAATTAATGTAATTAGGGCTCATATTTTTGATAATAAATAAATAAAAACGGTTGCTAACCTGTCCAATGTTGTGTGTATTTTGACTTAGACAATTGTCGGTGTCAGACTGGATAATATTATATTATTATATAAATATGTTATTGATTCCATCTAGTCAACAAGATCATTACTGGTTAAACGCCGCTTCTATTTAAACAGTTTAACAGTCTCCCTTAGGAGGTGTCCTATAACCAATCTACTAAATATAGAACATGTCAAATAAATGTACATTTTAGTTTTGTACTATAACGTTTGATGTGTACGAGCTGATCTATTGCGCAAGTTAATGTTTAATATGATATTTCATTGCTAATAAATACAATTTGTTTATTTTTCATATGCTAAAATAGTATTATAGAGCTTGTGGTAAGTTGAAAGTCTACAATAAGCAATTTTTAATATCAACAATAACTGTTGCCTTTCCAAAATGTCTATTCACCACATATCAATACCAATTTCATGTTGTGTGCAGTACTTTGCAACCCTAACCGTAGCTAACCCCATATCTAGCTAACCACATCCCTGGCTAACCCCATCTCTAGCTAACCCCATCCCTAGCTAACCATAACTCTGAAGTGGTTTACATAAGATATAATGATTCCCATAGGCACAGGTTGATAGGAAAAGTGAACAGTTTGCTTGGAAAAGGCAGACAGCAGTAGCAATCACGAACATCATGGTACAGATCGGATGCCAAAATGGAAAGTTGGCGAAAATTAGGGGGTATGACACAAGTATGTGACGGAACAGGTAGCCATTTTGGACTAGAGCTGTCATTGGTGATATTTGTCTTGTGGCCCAGTGCGTTAGCAACATTGTGTAACAAATTTGGAGAGAATAGTTGTATTTTGGTTGTGTCACACCCACTTGAAGCACTGCGTAGATCAGCATTTTCAAATCTGGCCGCGACTGGCATCTGGTCATGTGATACCCTTATATGGTGGCGTATCGAAATCAAGCCGTTCGTCTAGTATCTTATCAACTAGAAGTATGAAAGCAGTAACATAAAAAAATTAAATTTGACAAACCTGACACATTGGAATTTACCCTAAATCCTGTTAAATGTGAAAAATTTCCAATTTTCCTACAAAGTTATGCCATGTTTGGTTTAAAATCAAGCAATTATATGAATACTAATTTAAAAATGAACTCATTAGTATATTCAAAGGGACAGTAAGCAGGTTTTATTGGTTCGCAGTGCTATGTAAATCTAGTGTACATGATCTATGATTTATCAAGTGTCAAAATCGATCTATAATTAAATTATGTGGCTGGTTTTCAGCTAATAATACGGGCAAAGCATTGTTTAGACTTGGCTGTCAAACAAATAATAATGACTTGACAAGCAGGAGTATTCCATAATGTGTCTACATATACACTGTGCCGCAATTTGATATAAAATTTGACACTTTCTCAAACAAAAAAATTCCCTATTTGGGGTAAGACCACAGTTGACCTTCCTGTTTATTGTTTCACATGAATGTAGGGCTTATGAAATTGTAAAATGGTAACTTAATAAATTAATATTATGTGACATGAGTGCCTTTGAGCAGGAATATTCACAGGTTTGTTCGTAGAAGCTATTGGCTGTGAAACAGTGCATTTTTAAAGAGTTTAACTGGCGGAAGGATTTATGGGAATTTTTCTGCTATGGGCCACGTGGGCGCATGAATACATGTTTTTTTTTGTCAAAATTGATAGGCATCGCATGTCGGGGCGATTTAAAAGAGCTGGAGGTATGTGATTTTGATAAAATTTGGTCAGTATATCAATGAGATGATGGCAGTTGCTGTGGACAATTGTAAGAATTTTTTATGGTCACGTTTTCTTATAATCAGACAAAACGTTAACATGGCCACCAATGCAATTCTCAGCTGTGGTCTGACCCCAAATAGACGGAAGTCGGTGTCACAAACATGGTTATAAAATGTTGATATGCTTATGTTTTGGTCGTTGTTATTAGCGTAATTGTGGATATTACACGTAATTTGGATGAAATTATTAGTTTGTAATAACAAATTTCTTATAATTTTTGTCATTTGCAATTAATGTAATTAGGGCTCATATTTTTGATAATAAATAAATAAAAACGGTTGCTAACCTGTCCAATGTTGTGTGTATTTTGACTTAGACAATTGTCGGTGTCAGACTGGATAATATTATATTATTATATAAATATGTTATTGATTCCATCTAGTCAACAAGATCATTACTGGTTAAACGCCGCTTCTATTTAAACAGTTTAACAGTCTCCCTTAGGAGGTGTCCTATAACCAATCTACTAAATATAGAACATGTCAAATAAATGTACATTTTAGTTTTGTACTATAACGTTTGATGTGTACGAGCTGATCTATTGCGCAAGTTAATGTTTAATATGATATTTCATTGCTAATAAATACAATTTGTTTATTTTTCATATGCTAAAATAGTATTATAGAGCTTGTGGTAAGTTGAAAGTCTACAATAAGCAATTTTTAATATCAACAATAACTGTTGCCTTTCCAAAATGTCTATTCACCACATATCAATACCAATTTCATGTTGTGTGCAGTACTTTGCAACCCTAACCGTAGCTAACCCCATATCTAGCTAACCACATCCCTGGCTAACCCCATCTCTAGCTAACCCCATCCCTAGCTAACCATAACTCTGAAGTGGTTTACATAAGATATAATGATTCCCATAGGCACAGGTTGATAGGAAAAGTGAACAGTTTGCTTGGAAAAGGCAGACAGCAGTAGCAATCACGAACATCATGGTACAGATCGGATGCCAAAATGGAAAGTTGGCGAAAATTAGGGGGTATGACACAAGTATGTGACGGAACAGGTAGCCATTTTGGACTAGAGCTGTCATTGGTGATATTTGTCTTGTGGCCCAGTGCGTTAGCAACATTGTGTAACAAATTTGGACAGAATAGTTGTATTTTGGTTGTGTCACACCCACTTGAAGCACTGCGTAGATCAGCATTTTCAAATCTGGCCGCGACTGGCATCTGGTCATGTGATACCCTTATATGGTGGCGTATCGAAATCAAGCCGTTCGTCTAGTATCTTATCAACTAGAAGTATGAAAGCAGTAACATAAAAAAATTAAATTTGACAAACCTGACACATTGGAATTTACCCTAAATCCTGTTAAATGTGAAAAATTTCCAATTTTCCTACAAAGTTATGCCATGTTTGGTTTAAAATCAAGCAATTATATGAATACTAATTTAAAAATGAACTCATTAGTATATTCAAAGGGACAGTAAGCAGGTTTTATTGGTTCGCAGTGCTATGTAAATCTAGTGTACATGATCTATGATTTATCAAGTGTCAAAATCGATCTATAATTAAATTATGTGGCTGGTTTTCAGCTAATAATACGGGCAAAGCATTGTTTAGACTTGGCTGTCAAACAAATAATAATGACTTGACAAGCAGGAGTGTTCCATAATGTGTCTACATATACACTGTGCCGCAATTTGATATAAAATTTGACACTTTCTTAAACAAAAAAATTCCCTATTTGGGGTAAGACCACAGTTGACCTTCCTGTTTATTGTTTCACATGAATGTAGGGCTTATGAAATTGTAAAATGGTAACTTAATAAATTAATATTATGTGACATGAGTGCCTTTGAGCAGGAATATTCACAGGTTTGTTCGTAGAAGCTATTGGCTGTGAAACAGTGCATTTTTAAAGAGTTTAACTGGCGGAAGGATTTATGGGAATTTTTCTGCTATGGGCCACGTGGGCGCATGAATACATGTTTTTTTTTGTCAAAATTGATAGGCATCGCATGTCGGGGCGATTTAAAAGAGCTGGAGGTATGTGATTTTGATAAAATTTGGTCAGTATATCAATGAGATGATGGCAGTTGCTGTGGACAATTGTAAGAATTTTTTATGGTCACGTTTTCTTATAATCAGACAAAACGTTAACATGGCCACCAATGCAATTCTCAGCTGTGGTCTGACCCCAAATAGACGGAAGTCGGTGTCACAAACATGGTTATAAAATGTTGATATGCTTATGTTTTGGTCGTTGTTATTAGCGTAATTGTGGATATTACACGTAATTTGGATGAAATTATTAGTTTGTAATAACAAATTTCTTATAATTTTTGTCATTTGCAATTAATGTAATTAGGGCTCATATTTTTGATAATAAATAAATAAAAACGGTTGCTAACCTGTCCAATGTTGTGTGTATTTTGACTTAGACAATTGTCGGTGTCAGACTGGATAATATTATATTATTATATAAATATGTTATTGATTCCATCTAGTCAACAAGATCATTACTGGTTAAACGCCGCTTCTATTTAAACAGTTTAACAGTCTCCCTTAGGAGGTGTCCTATAACCAATCTACTAAATATAGAACATGTCAAATAAATGTACATTTTAGTTTTGTACTATAACGTTTGATGTGTACGAGCTGATCTATTGCGCAAGTTAATGTTTAATATGATATTTCATTGCTAATAAATACAATTTGTTTATTTTTCATATGCTAAAATAGTATTATAGAGCTTGTGGTAAGTTGAAAGTCTACAATAAGCAATTTTTAATATCAACAATAACTGTTGCCTTTCCAAAATGTCTATTCACCACATATCAATACCAATTTCATGTTGTGTGCAGTACTTTGCAACCCTAACCGTAGCTAACCCCATATCTAGCTAATCACATCCCTGGCTAACCCCATCTCTAGCTAACCCCATCCCTAGCTAACCATAACTCTGAAGTGGTTTACATAAGATATAATGATTCCCATAGGCACAGGTTGATAGGAAAAGTGAACAGTTTGCTTGGAAAAGGCAGACAGCAGTAGCAATCACGAACATCATGGTACAGATCGGATGCCAAAATGGAAAGTTGGCGAAAATTAGGGGGTATGACACAAGTATGTGACGGAACAGGTAGCCATTTTGGACTAGAGCTGTCATTGGTGATATTTGTCTTGTGGCCCAGTGCGTTAGCAACATTGTGTAACAAATTTGGAGAGAATAGTTGTATTTTGGTTGTGTCACACCCACTTGAAGCACTGCGTAGATCAGCATTTTCAAATCTGGCCGCGACTGGCATCTGGTCATGTGATACCCTTATATGGTGGCGTATCGAAATCAAGCCGTTCGTCTAGTATCTTATCAACTAGAAGTATGAAAGCAGTAACATAAAAAAATTAAATTTGACAAACCTGACACATTGGAATTTACCCTAAATCCTGTTAAATGTGAAAAATTTCCAATTTTCCTACAAAGTTATGCCATGTTTGGTTTAAAATCAAGCAATTATATGAATACTAATTTAAAAATGAACTCATTAGTATATTCAAAGGGACAGTAAGCAGGTTTTATTGGTTCGCAGTGCTATGTAAATCTAGTGTACATGATCTATGATTTATCAAGTGTCAAAATCGATCTATAATTAAATTATGTGGCTGGTTTTCAGCTAATAATACGGGCAAAGCATTGTTTAGACTTGGCTGTCAAACAAATAATAATGACTTGACAAGCAGGAGTGTTCCATAATGTGTCTACATATACACTGTGCCGCAATTTGATATAAAATTTGACACTTTCTCAAACAAAAAAATTCCCTATTTGGGGTAAGACCACAGTTGACCTTCCTGTTTATTGTTTCACACGAATGTAGGGCTTATGAAATTGTAAAATGGTAACTTAATAAATTAATATTATGTGACATGAGTGCCTTTGAGCAGGAATATTCACAGGTTTGTTCGTAGAAGCTATTGGCTGTGAAACAGTGCATTTTTTAAAGAGTTTAACTGGCGGAGGGATTTATGGGAATTTTTCTGCTATGGGCCACGTGGGCGCATGAATACATGTTTTTTTTTTGTCAGAATTGATAGGCATCGCACGTCGGGGCGATTTAAAAGAGCTGGAGGTAAGTGATTTTGATAAAATTTAGTCAATATATCAATGAGATGATGGCAGTTGCTGTGGACAATTTTAAGAATTTTTGATGGTCACGTTTTCTTATAATCAGACAAAACGTTAACATGGCCACCAATGCAATTCTCAACTGTGGTCTGACTCCTATACCTACTAGCAGAAATACCCGGGATATCCTGGAAGTTTGTAGGTGACTGTCATGGTGACAACATTTGCAACATAAATATCCATCTATACCTTGGAGCTTGGTGCAGTCAATATCTTGATGGTTTCTTGCAATCTAACTCTCGAAATGACGACTTAATACTGGTAGTCAAAGTAGCGTCTACCAACGGATTACGTAACTTCGAATAATCGTAGAAAAACGCACGACTTCGCGAACAATTGTACGTATTTGTTCGCATGTTGTTGCGAACAATTTTACGTAATAACACGCACGCACGCGCGCGCACGCACGCACGCACGCACGAACTCCGTGCGCACGCACTCAAGCTCTCTCCCCCCGTTTCTCTCTCTCTCTCTCTCTCTCTCTCTCTCTCTCTCTCTATATATATATATATATATATATATATATATATATATATCCCCCCCACACACAAACAAACACACGCGCGCGCGCGCACGCGCACGCGCACGCACGCACGCACGCACGCACATACACAAATTAATTGTTCAATGAAGGCACAACACATGTTGGCAATTTCGTTAAACCCGCATTGCCTGTGCGACTGCGTCTTTCGGAAGACACACTCAAAACTGTTGGTCTTTTGTAACGGGTGTCTGCCAGGGGAAGTAAACTATCCCACACATGGGGTAAATATGTTACCTGCTGTGGACTCCATCTCTCAACACGTCACGACAGAAGGATCAATGACGTGGGTCAGTTAATTCTGTCAAATACCTCGCGTGAGGACAAAACAACACGATTCAACTTTACTTCATCACTGCTCAACTATTCGTTGATACATATCTGGTTTACATACCTCTCAACGCTCACGCATAATCCGTGAGATTCACAGTTTCGCATTTAATGTTACCGTCCCTCAGCAAAGCTCTGACATCTCACGCATATTTTCATTGTCTTTAAAAAATTATGAAAAAAAAACCTGTTTTGTAAAAATGAAACGCACAATCTATTCGTGTGTGTCACATGCGAAGACCGGTAATACCTGCCTTTTACTGAATAACGTGTGACACGCGGTCAGTGATTGGTCAACAGTTGAGCATCGACCAATGGAAAGCAGTGTAAGCATGTGTTAAACAGCTCTTGACGTTCAGTGAGGTCAGTGGGCTGGAGGACTGCGGCCACTGGACCTTCAGAACATTTCTCACGCCGAAGAACCCACGGATAGCTATGTCTTTATTCATCGTTGCGTGTAACTGACACGTAACGCCTTTGTCTGTTTTACAAGAAACCCGGATCCTGCGCATTGCCTTTTGTTATACTAATAATAATAATACTAATAATTCTTCACATGTTTTACACGTACAACCGTAGTACTCTGTTACTCTAAATTCAACAGCCGCTCCTGAAAAATCCCTGCTCGGATTTCCTTCAATTATGGTCACAATAAATACCAGCGCACTGATTGTATCTCGATAGGATGGATGCGTCGTGGCGAACGAATGTAGAGCAGACGTTTGTTCGTCTGGCTCACACAAGTCTAGGCACTGCACACGCCAGTGTATGAACTACTCACATGTCCAGGTCAATCTCAATCCGGTCCAGCGGGACACTTGAGTGAGATAATTCACTGGGGAGAGATAATAAGTTATGATTGGGTATGGCAGCGATCTCAAACTCCCATCTCTGTTTTGACGACCAACCTCCCAGCTCCCACCAATTTTTAGATTCCACCTCCAATTTCCCACCAATCCCACACCACTAAATTTATCTGTTGTTGAGATCAACATTCCACATTCCGCCCATTTGTTGGGCCAACTTCATGCCACACCCCCTTAACCATATTTACCCCGGCTGATGCCAATGGGGTATTTTGCAATTCCGCCTCGGTCCTATCACTAAATGTTGACATTTGCATTACCAGTCCCTATGTCACAGTGACATCTTACGCCGCACTCCGGGCCAAATGCGCGGAACCACATCCGTCAAAGTCAGCCATCTGTAAATGTTTGTATTTTAATGACAACCGCCCATAAAAAAAACAGCTATTTCTGTCCTTGAAAGTCTTTGTGGCGACACGGAACCTCGTTTTGAGCACTGCATAGATAGACTTACGAGGAATTTCGCAGACGAGGCGCTTGGCTGACTTGATTCTACAAGATCATTAGACTGTTGCTGGGTCTGTTGACCAATACAACTAAGTGTCAAGCGTAGCCTTTCCTTGATGCCAGATTCTGAGTCGGAGAGGTGCATTGATACAGGATATCCAATGACGTCGACAGTAGCCGAAGGGCAGACGCTCGTGGAACACTACAACGCCCACTACGGCCACTACATCGGCCTCGTTGATCAGCTGAGGACGTTCGGCCTCGAGAAGGAGATTCCACTGCCGCAGGTTGTCGTCACGGGCAGCGGCAAGAGCTCCGTGCTCGAGAGTATCTCGGGCGTACCACTGCCGCGGGGAACAGGTAGGGGCCTAGGTGGCCATGTTGCATTTCTCGCATACGTAGTCACTTGCGTGTCCAGCAGCATTTTTTTGGGCGGTACTTTTGGAGAACAGTGACTAATAAACTTCAGACATTTGGTTTCATTCGGACCGCGCTCGCGCTGTCGAAGGCCTTTAACGCCATTAGCGTCGGATTTGACTAAACAAAAATAACCCATTTTAGCCATTTTCGGTGTCATAAATTTCTTTTGAAAAGCATGCAGAGTTCATGTGAATTCCTTTCGCCAGTTTCAAGTCTGTAGTCGGCAAACGGGGCCTTCAATGCCAGACACTTCTATTCACAGCGCGTTTTCAGCACATCATGAGGCATTGTCGCAGTCTAGTGCGTCATTCCATAAATAATTCAGTGGCTCTCAGCCCAGTTTGTATAGACAGCGGCTCACTGTCAACATCAAGAAAAAATAGCGGCCCGCAGTTAGCCAGACTATGACACGTAAAAAGCACGTAGACGACGTGGCCATGGGTGAACCGCCCACGCAAACGACAACGTATGTAGTAGATAGCGACGTTGACAGGGAAATGCCATGGCACCACGTACCCGCAAAGGCACTATATCGCCCGTCCCTGGCCTGGGACTACACGTTATGGGCCTGGACCTGGACTGACTGTTAAATTAAACAGTTAATCGAGCCTGGCTGGGTCTAGGTCTATTGCGAATGGGCCTAGTCCTAAGTAAAAACCGGCTATTTTCTTATATACATTAGGGAACGCGTACACACGCACGCACGCACGCACGCACGCACGCACACATATGCACGCACGCACAAAATCATATTACCTGGATTGCACATGGCTCATATTACCCAGATGGCAATCCAGTTCTCAAATGCTCTTCTTTTCTGTGTGCTATGATATTTGTTTTGCTCATTTAAATTCGGGTCTTCCAGTGTGAAATATAGGGAATTAGCAGGGGGAGAGACAACCTCACACCCAGTAGTGTATATAACATTTCATGAACAGTAACATGCGCAGATAGTAGTGGGAGACAATAGTAGAAGTGGATCCTAATAGACAATTTCAATATTCATCCAGTACTCACAAGAACGTAAACTTTAGACAATGTTCAGATAAACAAATAAATAAACGTAAATATATATATACGCATATATATAATATTACATATATATATATATATATATATATATATATATATATATATATATATATATATCTATATATATATATATATATATATATATATATATATATATATCACGCACGCACACGCGTACAAACGTACACACCAATGCGCGCGCGCACATACACACATCTACCTCAACTGCAATGGTTCTTTCTGAAAGCATTGTTAACATATTCACCGCTGCATCGATTCTTTTCACCCACGCACTACTTCGGTGGTATTGTCGGTGGCTGACTCGGCAGTGCCAGCTACGCACGAACGATCTTGAATGCTTATTTGGACTCATAATTTAAGGTCTCTTTCATCTCAAAAGGCTCATAAATACTATCCCTATTTACTGCATCCTCGTCAAATGACAATTGATTAGCTTCTTGAACAATTCTCACTTTTACTCAGAGTAAACCGTTTGTGCAACCGTCGTGTAGCTCTAGTCACCCCACGTGAAACTGTTGTAGTGACTGTGTTTTTCTGCTATGCACAAGAGAGATGCACGCACACGCATGCACGCACGCACGCACGCACGCTCGCACGCACGCACGCACACACATATTCTCATGCTAATAATGTATGATACATTGTGTAATGGCTTATTCCGACTGAGATTATTTTAATAGTGATTTTGATCCGTTGATCATTGTTCTTTTGTCACGACAATGAGTATCGATTTATATAAATATACATCGTCTGGAGTATATACTGTTTTATCTTTTCGATCAAACATGTTACTCTTTCTAACTCCAATATCTTCCAATGTTTGTATAATTTCAACTGCTACATTATATGTACCAGCAGTCTCCCCGGTTTTAATTTGAACGAATTTTAAATGAAGTCATTTCAAGTGGAGTGCGGTGGCTCTGTGGTAGTGCGTCCATAGTGCCGTCTATTGCTTTGTTACATACAATGGCACTACACATTTCGATCTCTTTTGTTATTTCACTTTATTAATAATAAATTAGGAATTTATATCGCCTAGGGTATCCGGGTACAAACCTGCTCAAAGGCGCCAGATACATCATGTTATGCATCAACTGTGAATTTCCATATATAACTGTTCAAAACACTTTAAAGAAAACACTTATCAAAAGAAGATATTAGGACAATTATTTAGAACCATAATAGGCGTACTGGAAATTAAGACGACTAAACACACATTATTATCATGGTTAATTGAATGACAATGCAAACTAAAAATGCAGGAATATTAATATGTTTTATCATGGTTTCATGTCCATCGGAATATCATCACGCACGGCTATTTTGCATGTGTGACTGTGTCTTCCGAAAGACACAGTCACACAGGCAATGCGGGTTTAACGAAATTGCCCTGATGTGTTGTGCCTTCATTGAACAATTAATTTGTGTGTGTGCGTGCGCGTGCGTGTGTGTGTGCGTGCGTGCGTGCGTGCGTGTGTGATGGTGGAAGGAAGTTACACTGAAAATAAAATTAATAAACGCAGTTGAAGTTATGTTATATGAATGAGATTATTGACAATAACGTGTTATTGTCGGCATATCATTTGCTGTAATGTCGTTAATATGAGTAACTGTTATTTTGAATGTAACTATTTCCTTAGATTTTCACCGCCATTAGTCAATCCAATTTTTTCCATGCACCCAATACAATAAATGCATCGATATATCACACTGACAAATATAACTCCTACCCCTCCTTCTATTCTGTGTCTTGTTGGGTAAATGAGTGTGTGGTTATTGCTGATGATTTTCCCAGCACCCTCACGTCTTACATCACATACCTATGATGTTGATTTTGAGCACAATGTGCATCTTTCTAGCTTCCCTTCTTGGAATTATGTTCCGGCATTCCATGCGACAATTTGTATTGTGTCTGTGTTGTGAACATACAAGGTCGTGGCATCTTTGTAGACGGGATGGCCTTATGAGATGGGGACTATCGTACTTATATGCTATGTTGCAATCATTTACCATTTATGAAATGGGGACTATCGTACTTACATGCTATGTTGCAATCAGTCACCAATTATGAGATGGGGACTATCGTACTTACATGCTATGTTGCAATCAGTCACCACTTATGAGATGGGGACTATCGTACTTACATGCTATGTTGCAATCAGTCTCCACTTATGAGATGGGGACTATCGTACTTACATGCTATGTTGCAATCAGTCACCAATTATGAAATGGGGACTATCGTACTTACATGCTATGTTGCAATCAGTCACCACTTATGAGATGGGGACTATCGTACTTACATGCTATGTTGCAATCAGTCTCCACTTATGAGATGGGGACTATCGTACTTACATGCTATGTTGCAATCAGTCTCCACTTATGAGATGGGGACTATCGTACTTACATGCTATGTTGCAATCAGTCACCATTTATGAGATGGGGACTATCGTACTTACATGCTATGTTGCAATCAGTCACCACTTATGAGATGGGGACTATCGTACTTACATGCTATGTTGCAATCAGTCTCCACTTATGAGATGGGGACTATCGTACTTACATGCTATGTTGCAATCATTTACCATTTATGAAATGGGGACTATCGTACTTACATGCTATGTTGCAATCAGTCACCAATTATGAAATGGGGACTATCGTACTTACATGCTATGTTGCAATCAGTCACCACTTATGAGATGGGGACTATCGTACTTACATGCTATGTTGCAATCAGTCTCCACTTATGAGATGGGGACTATCGTACTTACATGCTATGTTGCAATCAGTCACCACTTATGAGATGGGGACTATCGTACTTACATGCTATGTTGCAATCAGTCTCCACTTATGAGATGGGGACTATCGTACTTACATGCTATGTTGCAATCAGTCACCACTTATGAGATGGGGACTATCGTACTTACATGGTATGTTGCAATCAGTCTCCACTTATGAGATGGGGACTATCGTACTTACATGCTATGTTGCAATCAGTCACCACTTATGAGATGGGGACTATCGTACTTACATGCTATGTTGCAATCAGTCTCCACTTATGAGATGGGGACTATCGTACATACGTCGAAAAGGTCTCGATATAATGCAATGATGCGATATGCGTCGTATAGCTTACATGCACGGCTACGTTTATCCCACTGCATGCACGAACATTCGACCGCTAGGTTTCAGTCTGCTAGCAGGGTGAAAATGCAGGATCGTGTTTCTTTTCGTGAGCTTGGAAAATTCCATGACGTCGTTCGAACGTTCTAGTAAAGAAGAAAAAACTACATGAAACCGGTTCAAACCGGTTCTGTACCCAGACACGTCTCAAAAAGCGCGCTATAATCGTTAGTAGTAAACCGAAGACGACAGAATTAGGGTTACTAACCCTAACCCTAACTGGCAATTGTATCAGTACAAAAGGTCGGTGATCTTTGACCTTTCATTAGGGTTACTAACCCTATAGGGTTCGTATTAGGGTTCACTACAGACGACAGAATTAGGGTTACTAACCCTAACCTTAACTGACAATTGTATCACTGCAAAAGGTCGGTGACTTTTGACCTTCGACCTTGCCCCGCAGCGCCGTCTGGTAATCGTATCATCGCAAAACAACATGGCAGCAAAACAAGATGGCAGCCTCCATAGAGAGGTCACCTGATATGCAAATGAGAAATTGTGACGTTGTAGCAGCGCCTCCTGGTGACCGTATCATCGAAAAACAACATGGCAGCAAAACAAGATGGCGGCCTCCATAGAGAAGTCACGTGATATGCAAATGAGGAACTGTGACGCCATAAGTCACATGATGACCAATCAGAACCGTCGACACACTTGACCCGTAGCGCCCACTGGCAACAATATTACCGCAAAACAGTGCCTCGGGGCGAAAATAAGGGATGACACGTGGCGCCCTCGGGCGACGGTTTCACCACAAAAGGGTGTAATTAATGCTAATTGATGCAAATTTATGGAAATGAGCTATGACGTGATAGGTCACCTGACGGCTCTCGACCAATCAGATCCCCTGGTGGTGAAGCTGCTAATAGGGGATTATACCGTGGCGCCCCCTGGCGGCAATAAGCGCACGACCAATCAGAACGCTCCATTTCAAATTTCAACCAATCAAAAGCTTACCCAAAATCTGCCCAAATTTAAGGATTGAAAAACATCTATATACTACTTTAAGGCATTTTGATTTTCTATTGCATTAAGACATATGTTATGTGTATGTTATTTTTAAGATGTGCAAAGACACCGAATCGTTGTATACAACACAATCAAAATAGATGAGTACTCGATGTTTCGCTTAGAATATCTACATGAAATAAATCGGTTTGATTGCGAATAATCGCTGCACCTGGTTGCTTGTATCTGAGTTGTTGTGTGTTGTTCGACTGGTCAGGCTGAAAGCTGACAATCTCAATATTTTATACTTAATTCCCTACGCAGCTGATGACAGCTAAACTTGGAGAGGTTCGGTGCTTGCTTGACCAAGCGACATGTGTGGAATGAGGCCCAGTTTAGTCGTGAAATGTGGGTTTCTTTATGATAGTCAGATAAAACCAGTCTGACAACGTTTCTTCGTATGCGTGCCTAGCGGTTAATTCAGTTGCTGTGTTGGGATCTTTAACATGTTGTGAACAGGATGAGAGCGGTGTCTTTAATAGATCAAATGTGCGGTTATTATGCGGCTTTCTTGGTAATTTTGAACCAGTGGTCATTCCATCGTAGGTCATGTGATATAGTGACTGAGAGGTAATCATGATTTTAAAAGCCTGCATTGGTGTAGCTTAGGATTGCGTTTGCGCGCTACTGTGCACTTCTTCGCATTGAAATCCGTTTTATCATTTCTTAAATGTCATTCTAGTATATAGTTATTGATGGAGATACCTACTGATGCGATTTGAATATTGTGATATAACTAATATATAGTTATTGATGGAAAGACATTTGATTATTAAAACCTACTGATGTGATTTGAATACTGTCATATAAGTTCACAACATGATAACGTTGCATACTTTGTTATTTTGATGTGAGCAGGTAAGCTTTACTTACAATGTGTGTGTGTGTGTGTGTGTGTGTGTGTGTGTGCGTGTGCGTGTGCGTGTGCGTGTGCGTGTGCGTGTGCGTGTGCGTGTGCGTGTGTGCGCGCGCGCGCGTGCGCGTGTGTGTGTGTGTGTGCGTCCGCACAGTTGTTTAAATTGTTGTTTTTTCTAACTTGAATTCTAATGTAATACATGTGAGTTTTAATCTTTATCGGTATGATTCTTTAATATAATAACTGTTTACTGCATATATACACACACATAAATGTGTGGGTAGTGATACAAACCCACACAAACTGTTGGGCTGTAGGTAGGTAGTGATACAAACCCACACAACCTGGTGGGGTGTAGGTGGGTGGTAATATAAACCCACACAACCTGGTGGGCTGTAGGTGGGTATATATATTATTATTATTTATATATATATATATATATATATATATATATATATATATATATATATATATATATATATATAGATTAAAATATAATACGAAATATGTGTCTTATTCAAATGTGAAAATTTATATAATCGACTATGTAACTATGAACAAATAGTGCTTTTTATTTACTACACCACATTCTACAATGAATACTCTTACACACTGGTGCAAGTGCACTAAGATTTTATTTTTACTCATCAGAAGTGATACACCTAGATGCAGGTAGGATATGACATCGACTACACGTATACGTTGTCAACACAGTACACGTTCAAACGTTGAAATGTTCAAACAGTCTGAAAAAAAAACAGAATAAAAACAAAGTGAAAAAAGAGATTACTTGGGATAAATATATATGCGCAGGGTTTTTAAGGCCTTTTACACGTGCAGTTTGCTTGTGTGAAAACCCTCCATGTCCGTGTGAAATTCAAAAGTAAATACAAACATATTGTGCTGTGTATATATGCGGGGTAATGCGCCGGATAAAAGTAAAAACATGTTTACCCGTGGCCCGTGTGAGCTGAACCTTATCAAACCTGTAAATGCGTTTTCTTTCTGAAACACGAACTGTAATATGTGAATGAAGCCTATACCCCTTGATTTGTTCATTTATAAATGACTTTCTGCCATTTAAACCTTTGTTGCGTTTTTAGCTTAACATACATGACTTCACGAACTTTGAATGATCAGTATTCCTTTTGAAGATGATGTTGTAAGCTAGTCACAAGCAACGACTAAATAATGAGGTGAAGCAAATATTGCCCACTCGGTAGATGGCGCACTGAGTAGTACGTCTCCTAGCGGACATGATGCAAAGCAACACAACCACTGCTGGTAAAACGTCGATTAAAACAATCTAGAAGCCCAATATCTTGCCTTAATTAATAAGTGAACATGATAATCATATTCATGCACCATCCGTGAAGTTGATGGTAAAACAATACCTCGTAGTACTCGGTTGTAATAAATAGATAATTGAAATAAACATGTATACGTGACGCCAAACAATGTCGGACCCAGCCCACTGTAGTTCACAGTGGCGTACATTATCTCCCGTGAGGAACCCATTACGTTGCCAGTACACTACACTTGATGATTTATTTAATTGACTTCCCTCCCTCCCGTTTTGACATATATCAAAAAAGTTGAGCAGATTTAAATATATGCAGTTTTCCGTGGATAAGAAGTTACGCAAAATATTACCCTTTTCAAATTGGGTTGGACACACAAGACATACCCATAAAACGTGGAATCATCTCAACTGTGGTATACTGACATTGTAGCTAGTCGCCTCCCAGGTACATGAACTACAATGAAAGGACCATATAGTGGCCTCTCAGGAATATGAACTACAATGAAAGGACCTTCTAGTGGACTCCCAGGAATATGAACTACAATGAAAGGACCATCTAGTGACTTCCCTGGAACATGAACTACAGTAAAAGGATCATCTATTCGCCTCCCTAGAACATGAACTACAATGAAAGGACCATCTACTGGCTTCCCCGGAATATGAAATACAATAAAAGGACCATCTAGTGGCCTCCCCGGAACTTGTACTACAATGAACGGACCTTCTAGTGTCAGGACAACTCATTTCGTTCTGCAAGATACATTATAGATATCACGAAACACTACGAGAAGCGATCGATTGTCTAAATAGTAATCATAGTAATCATCTGTATAATGGAGTGCTGCCTTGTCATTGGATTGCACCTACAAGCCAACATTTCCAAACATCATAAATCAGCAAGCATCGTTGCCAAAATATAAATCGATATTGGTGGAATGTAGGTTATTGTGTGCGTACTAGTTAGCGTGCTCAATTTCATGTTAATAACTATGTATGCAAAGCCCTGCCGCTGATCAAGTCAATGGAAATCTTGCATCGGTATCCTTCATTCTGGTGCCTAGAAACGGGTGAGCTCTCTGTAAGAGCGATCTAGACAGTTGAGTCGTTCTTCAAGGGCGCTCCGTAGATTCGCCATTGTATCGTCCTCCGTCAGCAGGCCCACTACCGCCGGGTCCAGGGCCATTGACGTCACCTGCCACTCGATATTCCGAGACAGCATCTTCACAAGGTTGTAGTGGATGCGCATTGGTACAGTGGCGGTGATGCGGTCCACGGCGCTCTGAATGTACAATCAGTGACATCATTTATAGTTTATACACTCAGTCAAAGGATATGAATAACATTACACTGCCACGCGAACGGACGTACGCACGCACGCCATACACACACGATACAAACTACACACATACCATACACACACACACACACACACACACACACACACACACACACACACACACACACACACACACACACACACACACACACACACACACACACACACACACACACACACACACACACCACACACACACACACACACACACATACACACACACACGCACGCACATACACACACACACCACTCACCACACGCACCACACACACACGCACCTACGCACGCACACACACACACACACACACACACACGCACGCACGCACGCACATACACACACACACACACCACTCACCACACGCACCACACGCGCGCACCACACACACACACACACGCACCTACGCACGCACACACACACACACACACACACACACACACACACACACACACACACACACACCACACACACACACACACTTGCACACATCCATACATGACAGCAATAACTCCTTGCTACCTTGAAGTAGATTACAATCTGTCGGATAGTGAAGTCAGAACCTTGGAATTCCTTATCTTTAACTGGAGCTTTCTTGTCTCCGGCTTCTGGCAAATAAACCACATGCATCACATGTGTGATTGTAACAAACTATCATTGTTACACGATATAATCTCGTACAGCACACCAGCTTTAGTCATTTGTTTGCGCAGAGACTCCTTCTTTACTAAAATGTATAAAATCGTTGATCAGTATTATGATTCTTAAAGATTTGTAACAGCACTGTCAGGTTACATTTCAAGTAGCACGTGAACTGAATCAATCCACACGAACGGAAAGCGAACAGGTGAATGGGAAATCGGCCAGGGGTGACGGAATGTGATAATGGCAAATTGGACTTTTATCCGTAAGGTCCACGAATCTGCCGATGATCAATTAGCTAGTTTCGTCAAACAAGACATCCATGAGGAATCTGAGATGTATAAGATGCATTGATGACTAGCAGTCCACTACAAATCTCACCCTATCTCCGAAGACATCTGCCGATTTTACTGGATGATCGTGCGCAAAAAAATGGGTAGGTTGTGACTTGTCAACTTTCAAAATTGACCTAGCTAACCAAGACAAGACACGATTTAATAAAAGGAGAAAGGCGTATCGAGGAACGGGGAAATTACGATTATATGTCTTTTCGTTACATCGTTGTTGAGAAGGCCAAACAAACTTGTCTTCGTGAAAGAGAAACCATTTTATAGACATGTTTGCAAAAAAGAACGTAATAATTATAACAATATTTCTGCCAAAAGAACATAGAAGTATTTTGAAAATAGTTGATTACTATGTATATAGCAATTGCTGCTATCACATATGGACGTGGATGTAAACAGACAGGGAAATAGTCTTACCCCTGTCATCCATTATGAATTGGATGAGCTCGTCCATTGATAGACCGGACAGTGGATGCGCATCTGGCGAGAATCCAAGAGTTGGGTTTTATAATAGAAGCAGGAAGTCAAACCATAACAACTGACTTACTTACCAACGAACCCTTTCTAGGAAACATAGATGGATATTAGTAAGAAGGAGACCATTTCTTGTACAGTAGGTTGAAAACATTGGTTGCATCAAATGAAAAATTATATATGTAGTGCAGGACGAAAACGAAATATTGATTACATATTTTACAAATTGGTCATTGATACACTAACGTCCGTGATAATTGATTTAACAGTTTTCAATAATTTCATACTGGTATTGTTATTATAACTGTTTTGCAAATATACATTATATATTATAATTTGTTTGGAAAGATTGATTAAAACAATGTGGATTTGCTACAGACGCGTGCGGTGACATGAATAATTTAAGGCGTACCATTCGCCTCCATCTTGAAGAAGAGCTTGTCGGGAATGATGACCATGTACTCAATTTCGAATATATCTTTGATTGCCGCCTCGCACACATCAAATGCCGTCGTCCTCAAGTCGTCAATGACGAGCTGAAGCAGATGGAATAACGGTTTACAGACTTGTCTCTATCTTTCTTTCTACGAATTAGTTAGTCAACTAAGTTATTTTACAGATGTATGGGTCTATGGATATGAAAAAATTATACATTCAGATTAATTGAATCAACTTGTCATATTGCACACGTTATCTCTATTCTGTTAGATGTATCACATATTGAGGCGCACGCACTGACGGGCAAACTCATGTACGTACGCACGCACGCAAGCACGCAAGCACGCACGCACGCAAACACACACACACACACACACACACACACACACACACACACACACACACACACACACACACACTACCAACCTTAATCTCGTTCTCCATACGAGGAAAGTAGGCAAAGTACTGTTCAATGAGTCTCCTTAGGAAGTGATCAACGATGACGTTGAAACCGTTGAGGCAACATCGGGCAGGTACTGTGTATTCCTTCAACGAAATATTAAATGCAAGTTTACATGAATTTCAATATATAGACGTTCAGACAACGATACGATTTTGTCAGTTGCATTTCCATAAATATAATACTATTCTTTCTGACAGTAACACCACACCGATGCTGATTACCTTGCCAATATCCGGAAATACACAGTCCATACTTACATCTAGATAATAATTTTGTTTACATTTTATTGATGGTCATGCTCTATTTCCACCGGCAAAGCGTGGTATTTTTCTTACCTGAATTCCTTAATTATAGCTCTTCGTGTTAATGTGTGTCTACGACAGCCGTGTGCGTGCGTGCATGCGTGCGTGCGTGCGTGCGTGCGTGCGTGCGTGCGTGCGTGCGTGCGTGTGTGCTCTGTCGTTAGAATCGAACAAATCGGAGAATGTTAGAGGCATCTAGTCAATAGGAGGACGGGACACACATATAATGATCAGTAGAGATGCTTAGAAATATCTTTCTTCTTAGGTGACCAGTGTTGGACGAGCTGTACAGAAAGAAGAAAAAGACGACACGTACCTTGAGTAGATTGGAGACGACCACTTGACATGCGCGGTACGGCAGGAAGTGAGGCAGTTCCTCCCCTCGCTGTGTGCGGATCTCATGAGCCACTCTCTCGACCAAGTCCTTGTCACTGGCAGCTGCACAGAATGTTTTACTATCAGACCCCCCAGTGGCATCACACGGGGAAATACTTTGCATCTCTTGTGTTTTTATGTAAAATTTGTGTGGAAACAGAACGCAAAAGAATATTTCAAAGATAATTAATTGAAGTCGATATATTAGTACAACGTGAACACTTGTCATCAGACTGCATTCGTACTCACGTGCACTCATAAAACACTTGATACTGGCATGGTCCCGGCATGATACTGACATGTACTGGCATGATGTTAACAGGGTACTGGCATGGCACTGGCATGACATTAGCATGATACTGGCATGACACATGTTGTAAATATAATACATTAGGACAGCGTGAACAACTATCATCATACTGGATTCGTACTCGCCATCACTGACAGGATACTTGATACTAGCATGATACTGACATGGTACTGACACAATACTGACATGGTACTGACATGATACTGGTATGGTACTGCATAATGGCCTGACACTGACATGAAACTGGCGTGACATTGGCATGGTATCGGCATGATACCGGCATGTTACTAGCATGATATTGGCGTGATAGAAGCATTACGCTAGCGTGATATTGGCATGACATTGGCATTGTACTGACATGATACTGGCATGATATTGACATGGTACTGATATGATATTCCAACGTCCTACGATTTAACGACTAAGCTACAACGCCCGCATGTGATAACCCTATAATGTCCATGCATTTCATAAGTACACAATTGGCTACCTTCATTCATTCCTGAATATACAGTATATTCAACAATCGCCAGGTGTCAGCACTAAGATGTGTTACGTGTCACTGGGATTTGGGACATGATATTTAATGCTATGGTACGTTATATTTAACTAACAATGACATTTAGCATTGTAACATATATATGATAGGGTTATTACTGCGTATACCTGGCATAAGTATGTTGACAGATTCTGCGAACTCTTCCATGACTAGCCTCGTCTGCAGTAACAGTCGCATTTCCGCCGGGTCGTCCTGATCGTACAAACCGTCGCAGATTCGTGTCATCTTCTTTGTAAAATCGAGGAATATCTGTAACGACGAAGACAGCAAACAGTTAACTGAGCAATTATCGTGTTATTATGGCAACAATTACAAGCCGTGGGAATTTGAATGACGATATAAATGCTGCAGGTATAAGAGGATGTAAAATACTAAATTCACACAAATTCACACAAGTAAACTAATGCGGGGATTATTACAGGTTTCCGTGATTTAGTATGTATATATCAAGCCCGATTGAATAGTGGACTATAACTGTAGTAAATTTTATATAAAGCGCTACCATATATCCATAAATTCAAAAGAAATTAAAATTATCAATATATTTTTTATACTTGACACAAAAGTGAGAAATGGGGTTGCTTCTTGAACTCTTTAATCGTAGGAATAGTGTTAATAATGTATGCATTTTAGACGATGCGTGAAATTCGAAAAATGTAACAACCCGCGAAATGAACTTTCGTTGTTCATCACCGTCCTTCGGTATGCCGTCGCCCATTCTCTTCAGTTCTGCTTCTGTGTCTTTCATTTTCTTCTTCGTCTCTTCTTTCAGGGAGGGAATCACCGTCTACGAAAATAACACAAAATCAGATTTCTCTGTGACACTTGTCCTGATGCTTCAAACATTTATTCTTGCCAGCATAGGCAACAATAAAAGATGTTTCTGTGACACTTGTCCTGATGTTTCAAACAATTATTCTTGCCAGCTTAGGCAACAATAAAAGGCGTTCGAATGAGTATTTCCGTCCTCCAAAGAAACCAATATCACATTACCATGTCATGCTTTTGTTTCTAACAGGTAGTCATGCACTTCCCTAAAATAATACATCTTACGTAACATGACTGAATCTTGCACACTAGTTCAGCTATTTAAGTGAATTTCGCTCGGTTGGTCATCGGTCGTAGATTCGAATCGATAACTAATCAACACAACGATTGGGTTGTTCAGCTGCATGTTGTGTAAAAAAACCATAACCGTGTCTCACTTTGATTCGTTCGACCAGTTCCCACGTCAGTTTGTTTGACAGATTGCTCGTTCCCAGAGTCGTTTGTGGCAATGCCCTATAAATGGAAACATGCAGTGTACTAATCCACGTTTACGTACGTTAAGATGATTGTACATTTAAGTATTGAATACATTTAAAAGAACATCTCATCACTTAATTTCAGTTTATTGTTTCTAGAGACAACAACAAATGAATATTTTCAACACATATTTAAATAATATTTGTATAATGATCTCCACAAGATGGAAGGGGACGTCTTGAAGCAGCTGCGAGACGACACTGCGGTGCATGCTGGAGATGCGTCGTCGTGGCCTCTGGCCAGACATTGCGGTGCCTGCGACAGACGTCTCGCCAGCCGTCGGTAGCGATATATGCAGCTGAGCCACCAACAAGCGAAGTAGTAGAGTAGATGGACTTCTATAGGGTGGTGAATACACTTCTATAGGGTGGTGAATACACTTCTATAGGGTGGTGAATACACTTCTATAGGGTGGTGAATACATTTCTATAGGGTGGTGAATGCACTTCTATAGGGTGGTGAATACACTTCTATATGATGGTGAATACACTTCTATAGGGTGGTGAATACACTTATATAGGGATGTGAATACACTTCTATAGGGTGGTGAATACACTTCTATAGGGTGGTGAATACACTTCTATAGGGTGGTGAATACACTTCTATAGGGTGGTGAATACACTTCTATAGGGTGGTGAATACACTTCTATATGATGGTGAATACATTTCTATAGGGTGGTGAATACACTTCTATAGGGTGGTGAATACACTTCTATAGGGTGGTGAATACACTTCTATAGGGTGGTGAATACACTTCTATAGGGTGGTGAATACATTTCTATAGGGTGGTGAATGCACTTCTATAGGATGGTGAATATACTTCTATTGGGTGGTGAAAACACTTCTATAGGGTGGTGAATACACTTCTATAGGGTGGTAAATAAACTTCTATAGGGTGGTGAATACACTTTTATAGGGTGGTGAATACACGTCTATATGGTGGTGAATAAAATTCTATAGGGTGGTGAAAACACTTCTATATGGTGGTGAATACACTTCTATATGGTGGTGAATACACTTCTATAGGGTGGTGAATACACTTCTATAGGGTGGTGAATATACTTCTATAGGGTGGTGAATACACTTCTATAGGGTGGTGAATACACTTTTATAGGGTGGTGAATATACTTCTATAGGGTGGTGAATACACTTCTATAGGGTGGTGAATATACTTCTATAGGGTGGTGAATACACTTCTATAGGGTGGTGAATACACTTCTATAGGATTGTGAATACACTTCAATAGGGTGGTGAAAACACTTCTATAGGGTGGTGAATATACTTCTATAGGGTGGTGAATACACTTCTATAGGGTTGTGAATACACTTCTATAGGGTGATGAATACACTGCTATAGGGTGGTGAATATACTTATATAGGGTGGTGAATACACTTCTATAGGGTGATGAATACACTTCTATAGGGTGGTGAATATACTTCTATAGGATGGTGAATACACTTCTACAGGGTGGTGAACTTGAGTCAGCTTTGCCGCAGCCTGTCCCAGTTGTGTTGTTATAATTATAGAGATTATGATTAGTGTGTAAACCAACTGGGGAATTGTAGAAAGAGAACGCGTAACTATTCTTTTTTAAGCCTATGATTTCACGCACCTGTACGGCGATTGGTCGTTGAAATAGCGCCTTTCGTTTTCGGCAGCCTGCGTGAGCGACACCTGATTGTTGATGTCTTCTTGGGACCCCAGTTTGACGAGGACGAACCCTTTCTCTATTTTATATTTTGCAGGTTCAGACACCATACGCATGATGTCATGCTCCGTACCTCTGGCGGCCATGTCGACCTTGGTGATTACACCTGGGAAAAGACGATGACATGTGTGTGTGTGTGTGTGTGTGTGTGTGTGTGTGTGTGTGTGTGTGTGTGTGTGTGTGCGTGCGTGCGTGCGTGCGTGTGTGTGTGTGTTTGCGCGCGCGCGTGTGTGTGTTTGTGTGTGTTGTGTGTTTGTGTCTGTGTGTGGGGGGGAGGGGGCTGCGTGCGTTCGTGCTTTCCTCAGTGCGTGCGTGCGTGTATAATGAGTGAAGGTGAACAACTGATTGATAATGTATTTAATCATAATGTATATAATCATAACGTATATAATCATAATGGTGTGCATGTTTATTTATCAATTCGAGAATACCTTCGTATGTATGACACTACAGTGAATATATCAGTAAATGTATATTAGCACAAGTTCATAACCACCCATGACACCATATTTACTGTTGTTTACTTACCAATAGTCCGTCTGCCTTCCGGATCTGCTATCTTGGCTAATTTCAGCGCCTTCGAGGTGGCAATCTCCGAGTTACCCGCTACAACGACCAGTATCAGCGCCTCCACTTTGTTGATGTAACTAACGACTAACTTTTCAATCTAAAAACACCAAGTGCTAAAATTTACAAGAATATTTACATACATCCATGCGGGATTGTGACGTTTCTTCCGAATGTCATTGTTCGAGATGTTTTTCCTGGTTTCTTTCATCTTGAGACGAAATAGTTTCTTCCCGTTTCTTCTGGATTCGACAATAGGGTTTGGGATTTAGTTCTAGCCTCATGAAACAGCATGGGGATAAACGTAAAATATGCTGCTTTGTTAGCCATTTGTTATACAAACTGAAACCACTACACCTCAATATGTCATACCATGCATACAAGGTAATAATTTAAAAATAATGCATTTATTATATGAACACATATAACTATTTACAAGGAACACTATAAATATGCTATCCATCAACTGAAACAGTGGCACGTGTTGCAAGAGCCAGACTGTTGGTACATCAATCGTTCAGATTACTAATATGCCACTAATAATATAATATACAACATTTGGTTCACTCACTTTCTCACAAATGTCCTCCGGCTGTCCCTCCATCGGCATCTCGATGAGACCAGGAAGATCAATCAAGGTGAGATCAGGGACGTTGGGTGCCCAGATGTCAATGATGATGGCATGGTCACTGATCTCAGTCTCTCCAGCCAGGAACACAGTCGTTGTGGGGTATATTTATTTATATTATTTTAGCGTTACTACTGCTCCTGAAAATATGTAAGGCAGCTTGGCATCGGGAAACGTTACCAGCATATTGGTGCAGAGGTCTGATCAACCAATTGCACAAGAAAGGATGCAAGTTAACACCCTCAAACTACCGAATAATAAGCCTGCTACCCATCCCAGGAAAGATCTTCTGGAAGACGATACCCATGAGAATAAACGACAACTTTGAAGAAGTAATATCACCGAGACGTGGCTATCCAGCGAGGCCACAGTAGCTGTTTCCGCTGTCACGCCCTGCGGCTCTCTCTTTGAGCACTTTGCTCGAAGTAACCTTCGTGGCGGCGGTGTCGGAGTTCTTTTCAGAGCATCATTCACTGTTGACCACTGCCAACTTTGCCCCGCTTCATCTTTAAAGTATCTAGTTGTTTCCAGCACTCGGCGACGTTCTATTAACTGACTAGTCTATAAGTTGTGGTTGCTACAATTGTATGGTGTTTCGAGGTCTCATTCACCTAGCCAGCCTTCAGAACATATTTCGTATTGCGAATCACGTTCTCGGTCGTAAATGCAGGAACCTTCTTCTTAAGGACACTAGTGGCCCTGATTTTGTTGCGGACAGTTTCGCTTGTCACATCGCCAACAAGATCAACTCGATCCGCAGCCAAATCCAGCGTCCGTTAGCTAATGTCGATAACGCGCAACCATAATATTTTTATATTGTTTCTTCCCCTCTGCTTGCATTTCAACCGGCGTCGCTCGAAGAAGACAAATACCTCCATCTTAGCGCTGATCATCAGGAACGTCACCTACCTCTCTTGCGAGTCTTCCACTGTTGCGGCACGCCTAAAGCACGCTGTCATCACTCCTCTTTTGAAACGACTACGTTAGCTACCGACCTATCTCGCACCTTCCGTATGCATCCAAGTTACTTGAACGCCACGTTCTGCCCAACTGCGTTTGCATCAACAACACAATAGTAGGGAAATCCTTTTCAGAGCGCCTACCGCCCGTCACACTGCGTTGAGACAGCGATTGTATGTATTCAGGACGGTATACTGCGTTTACTGGATGCTCGTAATCACGTAGTACTGCTTGAATTCAGCGCGGTGTTTGATACGATCGACCACGACCTTCTCGCAGCATTAGACCGAATCGGCGTGCTAGGCGACGCACTTTGCTGACTTGCGTCCTACCTTACCGACCGAACACAGTGCGTCAGTGTTGACGGTCACGTTTTCTGCAAAATCGAACTGCGTCATGGAGTTCCACAGGGCTGTGTGTTGGGCCCCCTTCTCTTTTCTGTCTACTGGACAGGTCTTTCAGACGTCTTCTCGAAGCACGGATTTCGATATGACGTCTACGCAGATGATACCCAGCTGTATTGCGACTTTCCGCGTAATGATTCTGCGTCTACCGCCGACCGGATATCCCGTTGTGTTATTGATTTAACAAGATTTAACAAGATTTGCCATCCAAGCCAAAGGCCCAGATGGCAAGTGAACAAGGAAGCCATTGGCTTATCGAGAGTCCAACAATGTTCACCTACTTATAACCCGCCCTCCGGAGATATGTGTCAACCTTGTTTTTAAACATATTCACGCTGCTAGCAGTTACACAATCTGTAGACAATTTGTTCCATTCATTTATTGTCCTCTGTGAGAACGAGTGCTTCCTGATGTCCAATCTACATTGATCCTTTACTAATTTTACATCATGTCCTCTAGTTCTGCTATCCTTCTTGAGTGAGAAAACATATTTCTATCAATATTTTCATACCCATTCAATATCTTTAAAACTTCAATCTGATCTCCTCTTAACCTCCTTGTTTCTAGTGTTGTTAAACCACATTCTTTCAAGCGTTCTTCATTACTAAGGTCTCTAAGTTCTGGAATCATTTTAGTTGCTCTCCTTTGTATGCGTTCAAGCGTATCTATATCCTTCTTACGATATGGTCTCCATGCTTGTATACAGTATTCTAAATGAGGTCTAACTATTGCTTTATAAAGAGGTATAATTAACTTTTTTCCCTTGTATGTTATGTTTCTTCTAATCAATCCAAGAATTTAATTACCCTTTGAAGCTGCAATGCCACACTGCTCTGAAACGTTCATATCAGCGCTTATTTTAACTCCTAAGTCCTTTTCTTTTACAGTAGTACCCAGAACAGTATCTCCCATTTTATAGTTTACATTCAAGTTCCCATGTCCTGTATGTAGGCATTTACATTTCCGAAAATTGAACAGCATCTGCCATTTCTCAGACCATTTCACTAATCTGTCTAGATCGTTTTGTAAATGTTGTTTATCACCATAGTATTAACCTTTCTAAACAGTTTTGTGTCGTCCGCAAATTTCAGTACGTTACTTGTTATACTGTCGTCCAAGTCATTGATATAAATTAAGAATAATATAGGTCCTAATACTGATCCTTGAGGTACCCCACTCAAAACCGATTTCCAATTTGAAACTTCTCCATCTACTACAACTCGTTGTCTTCTGTCAGTCAGCCATTGTTCTATCCCGTTGTGTTATTGATTTAACAAGATTTAACAAGATTTGCCATCCAAGCCAAAGGCCCAGATGGCAAGTGGACAAGAAGCCATTGGCTTATCGAGAGTCCAACAATGTTCACCTACTTATAACCAGCCCTCCTGAGATATGTGTCAACCTTGTTTTTAAACATATTCACGCTGCTAGCAGTTACACAATCTGTAGACAATTTGTTCCATTCATTTATTGTCCTCTGTGAGAACGAGTGCTTCCTTATGTCCAATCTACATTGATCCTTTACTAATTTTACCTCATGTCCTCTAGTTCTGCTATCCTTCTTGAGTGAGAAAAACATATTTCTATCAATATTTTCATACCCATTCAATATCTTAAAAACTTCAATCTGATCTCCTCTTAACCTCCTTGTTTCTAGTGTTGTTAAACCACATTCTTTCAGGCGTTCTTCATAACTAAGGTCTCTCAGTTCTGGAATCATTTTAGTTGCTCTCCTTTGTAAGCGTTCAAGCGTATCTATATCCTTCTTACGATATGGTCTCCATGCTTGTATACAGTATTCTAAATGAGGTCTAACTATTGCTTTATAAAGAGGTATAATTAACTTTTTTCCCTTGTATGTTATGTTTCTTCTAATCAATCCAAGAATTTGATTACCCTTTGAAGCTGCAATACCACACTGCTCTGAAACTTTCATATCAGCGCTTATTGTAACTCCTAAGTCCTTTTCTTTTACAGTAGTACCCAGAACAGTATCTCCCATTTTACAGTTTAAATTCAAGTTCCTATGTCCTGTATGTAGGCATTTACATTTCCCAAAATTGAACAGCATCTGCCATTTCTCAGACCATTTCACTAATCTGTCTAGATCGTTTTGTAAATGTTGTTTATCACCATCAGTATTAACCTTTCTAAACAGTTTTGTGTCATCCGCAAATTTCAGTACGTTACTTGTTATACTGTCGTCCAAGTCATTGATATAAATTAAGAATAATATAGGTCCTAATACTGATCCTTGAGGTACCCCACTCAAAACCGATTTCCAATTTGAAACTTCCCCATCTACTACAACTCGTTGTCTTCTGTCAGTCAGCCATTGTTCTATCCAGTCAGTTATGCTATCCCCGATAATATCTACTGGCGATCCCACGTCTATCCACTTAGTGATTTCTTCCAAAAAACATAACATATTTGTTAAGCATGACCTCGCTTTAAGGAATCCATGTTGAGATGAATTTAATAATTTATGCTTAACGAGGAAGTCCACCATATGTTCTTTAATTAACCTTTCTAATAATTTACAAATCACTGACGTTAAACTCACTGGTCTGTAATTCTCTGACTTATTTCTCGAACCCTTTTTAAATACTGATATGATGTTTGCTTCTTTCCATTCAAACGGAACAACTCCCTCTCTTAATGACAAGTTGAATACTCTTGCAAGTGGTATACTGATTTGTTGTACTGTTTCCATTAGTCATTTTGGAGGAATCCCATCCACTCCCGGTGATTTGTTATCCTTCGTTGCCTTTATTTTCTTAGCTACCAAATCTGGAGTTACAACTAACGGACCTAAATAGTCAGATTTAGCCCCCTGAAATTTAGCATCAGCAACTGGTAATGAACTAATATCCTCTTTGGTAAACACTGAACTGAAGTAACCATTTAGGTCTTCCGCCATTAAAAACCCCTGTGATATTATATTTCCAGCACTGTCTTCTAGAGGTCCAACCTTGTCTTGTACGTTTTGTTTACTCCTGACATATGCATAAAAAACTCTTGCTGTCATTTTTTATGTTACATGCTAGTTTTTGCTCATAGCTTCTTTTAGATTGTCTGATTTAAGTTGTTGCTGCATTAAGTGCCTCTGTGTATTTTGCATAGTCTTCGTCCTTTCTGGTACGCCTATAAACCCTCCACATAGTTTGTTTTACCATTATTTTTCTAATTGCCTCTTTTGACAAGTGTTTCTTTCTACACCATTTTCCTTGTTTTTGGAAGGGAACAAATTTATCGATGATACTCTCAATTTCATATTTTACAATATTCCAACATTCAATTGCGGTCTTATTCATCAGCATGTTATTCCAATCTAGCTTTGCTAAATATTTTCTCATATCTTTGTAGTTACATTTGTGGAAGTTTCTCTTGTACGTTTTCTTATTTTTACTTTCTGGTTTTACATTTATGTCAAAATGTATTTGATTATGGTCACTATTATCCAATGGTTCAAATATTTTTACATTGTCCACTAATTCTTTTTGTGATGACAAAACTATATCTAATACATTTTCTCCCTGGTTGGTTCTAGTACGTGCTGAGTAAGAAAGCTATCCTGGATTAAAAATAGAAATTGTTGGTCCTCAATCCCTGTGCTCTCTAGAGAATTCCATTGTATGTGTCCATGGTTAAAATCTCCCATTATGATACATTCCCCTTTACTAACTTCCTTTATAGCGTTTTTATTTATTTTTATTTTTGTGTTGTCCTCTTCGTTTATGTTTGGACTTCGGTAAACTAATCCAATAGTTAATTTTGAATTTCCTGAAACAATTTTGCACCAAACAGCTTTATCGCAATCTGCTTCCCTTTCTAGTTTTATTTCATAAGCCTGAATAGATTCTTTAACAGATAAAATAACTCCCCCGCCCCTTCTTCCTATTCGATCTCTCCTAAACATTACATATTCTGTCAGCCCTAATTCAGCATCTGTGAAATCTATGTTGGCCCATGTTTCATTTATACCAATTATGTGAGGGTCAATATCTTCTACCATAATGTTTAATTCGTTTTTCTTATTTACTATGCTCCTTGCATTTAAACATACGCATCTATAATCTTTTTCATACATAGGGCTAAGAAAGCAACATGATTCTAGACGTTTTAAGAGGGAACTTTTTCGTAATTGTATATATATATATATATATATATATATATTGTAAATAGATATATAATTGTGTATATATATATATATATATATATATATATATATATATACATATATATGTATATATATATATAAATATATATATATATATATATATATATATATATATATATATATATATATATATATATATATATATATATATATATACATATATATATATATATATATATATATATATATATATATATATATATATATATATATATGTATATATATGCACTTTTATATATATTTATATGCAATTATATATATATATATATATATATATATATATATATATATATATATATATATATATATATATGCGTGTGTTTGTGTGTGCACTTGATATGTCTATACATATACATATATACATACATTATCCTAATGCTTACTTTTATTGTGTTATCTTATGTAATGCCTGTATTGTAATACTTATTCATCCTGTATTCAGTAATATAATGTCTTTTAATTAATTTATTATTATTATTTTAAACACACGTGGTTCTATTTTTAGAGATATACATGTCAAAAAGGTGTCAAACTAAATTTTATCTGATGATTTGATTTTAGTTCGAGCTTTGCGGCGGCCATCCATTATTCTCTCTTTCTGACAAGCCATGTTTCTGCTCTAGACACACACAACCAACGTAATACATCGTAACAGGACATAAGAGCTTGATTCTCGCACGGTTATTAAACAGAAGTAGCTGATTGACAAACTTACCCTTCCAGATGGCATCGGCCACTTTCTCGGGACATTGCAGCGTGTCTTTGTATTCGTCCCCGCCATCATTCTCACACCAGAGTTTGCCGTACCACTTTCCCCCACGCTGGTAGTGTAGGCGCAGCTCCACTGCAGTCCTTGTGACGGTCCCTGCAAGTGGTGACTGATTGCAACATAGCATCTAAGTACGATAGTCCCCCTCTCATAAGTGGTGACTGCTTGCAACATAGCATGTAAGTACGATAGTCCCCATCTCATAAGTGGTGACTGATTGCAACATAGCATGTAAGTACGATAGTCCCCATCTCATAAGTGGTGACTGATTGCAACATAGCATGTAAGTACGGTAGTCCCCATCTCATAAGTGGTAACTGATTGCAACATAGCATGTAAGTACGATAGTCCCCATCTCATAAGTGGTGACTGATTGCAACATAGCATGTAAGTACGATACTCGCCATCTCATAAGTGGTGACTGATTGCAACATAGCATGTAAGTACGATAGTCCCCATCTCATAAGTGGTGACTGATTGCAATATAGCATGTAAGTACGATATTCCCCATCTCATAAGTGGTGACTGATTGCAACATAGCATGTAATTACGATAGTCCCCATCTCATAAGTGGTGACTGATTGCAACATAGCAAGTAAGTACGATAGTCCCCATCTCATAAGTATTGACTGATTGCAACATAGCATGTAAATACGATAGTCTCCATCTCATAAGTGGTGACTGATTGTAACATAGCATGTAACTACGATAGTCCCCATCTCATAAGTGGTGACTGATTCCAACATAGCATGTAAGTACGATAGTCCCCATCTCATAAGTGGTGACTGATTGCAACATAGCATGTAAGTACGATAGTCCCCATTTTATAAGTGGTGACTGATTGCAACATAGAATGTAAGTACGATAGTCCCCACCTCATAAGTTCATCCCGTCCACAAAGATGCCACGACCTTGTATGTTCACAACACAGACACAATACAAATTGTCGCATGGAATGCCGGAACATAATTCCAAGAAGGGAAGCTAGAAAGTCTTAAGCAAGAGATGCACATTATGCCCAAAATCAACATCATAGGTATGTGATGTAAGAGATGAGGGTGCTGGGAAAATCATCAGGGATAATCGCACACTCATTTACGCAGGAGGATATAGACATGAAGAAGGGGTAGGAGTTATATCTGCCAGTGTGATATATCGATGCATTTATTGTATTGGGTGTATGGAAAAAATTGGATTGAGTAATGGCGGTGAAAATCTAGGGAAATACTTACATTCAAAATAACAGTTACTCACATTAACGCCGTTACAGCAAATGATATGCCGACATTAACACATTATTGTCAATAATCTCATTCATACAACATAACTTCAACTGCGTTTATTAATTTTATTTTCAGTGTAACTTCCTTCCACCATCACACACGCACGCACGCACGCACGCACGCACGCACGCACACACACACACGCACGCGCACGCACACACATAAATTAATTGTTCAATGAAGGCACAACACATCAGGGCAATTTCGTTAAACCCGCATTGCCTGTGTGACTGTGTCTTTTCTGAAGACACAGCGTGATGATATTCCGAAGGACATGAAACATTGATATATTAATATTCCTGCATTTTTAGTTTGCATTGTCATTCAATTAATCAAGATAATAATGTGTGTGTAGTCTTCTTCTTAATTTCCAGTACGCCTATTATGGTTCTAAGTAATTGTCCTAATATCTTCTTTTGATAAGTGTTTTCTTTAAAGTGTTTTGAACAGTTATATATGGAAATTCACAGTTGATGCATAACATGGTGGATCTGGCGCCTTTGAGCAGGTTTGTACCAGGATACCCTGGGCGATATAAATTCCTAATTTATTATTAATAAAGTGAAATAACAAAAGAGATCGAAATGTATAGTGCCATTGTATGTAACAAAGCAATAGACGGCACTATGGACGCACTACCACACAGCCACCGCACTCCACTTGAAATGACTTCATTTAAAATTCGTTCAAATTAAAACCGGGGAGACTGCTGGTACATATAATGTAGCAGTTGAAATTATACAAACATTGGAAGATATTGGAGTTAAAAAGAGTAACGTGTTTGATCGAAAAGATAAAACAGTATATACTCCAGACGATGTATATTTATATAAATCGATACTCATTGTCGTGACAAAAGAACAATGATCAACGGATCAAAATCACTATTAAAATAATCTCAGTCGGAATAAGCCATTACACAATGTATCACACATTATTAGCATGAGTATATGTGTGTGCGTGCGTGCATGCGTGCGTGCGAGCGGGCGTGCGTGCGTGCGTGCGCGTGCATCTCTCTTGTACACAGCACAAAAACACAGTCACTACAACAGTTTCACGTGTGGTGACTAGAGCTACACGAAGGTTGCACAAACGGTTTACTCTGAGTAAAAGTGAGCATTGTTCAAGAAGCTAATGAATAGTCATTTGACGAGGATGCACTAAATAGGGTTAGTATTTATAAGCCTTTTGAGATGAAAGAGACCTTAAATTATGAGTCCAAATAAGCATTCAAGATCATTCGTGCGTAGCTAGCACTACCGAGTCAGCCACCGACAATACCACCGAAGTAGTGCGTGGGTGAAAAGAATCGATGCAGCGGTGAATATGTTAACAATGCTTTCAGAAAGAACCATTGCAGTTGAGGTAGATGTGTGTATGTGCGTGCGCGCATTGGTGTGTACGTTTGTACGCGTGTGCGTGCGTGATATATATATATATATATATATATATATATATATATATATATATATATATATATATATATATATATATATATATATATATATATATGTGTGTGTGTGTGTAACATTATATATGTGCGTATATATATTTACGTTTATTTATTTATTTATCTGAACATTGTCTAAAGTTTACGTTCTCGTGAATACTGGATGAATGTGAAATTGTCTATTAGAATCCACTTCTACTATTGTCTCCCACTACTATCTGCGCATGTTACTGTTCATGAAATGTTATATACACTACTGGGTGTGAGGCTGTCTCTCCCCCTGCTAATTCCCTTTATTTCACACTGGAAGACCCGAATTTAAATGAGCAAAACAAATATCATAGCACACAGAAGAGAAGAGCATTTGAGAACTGGATTGCCTTCTGGGTAATATGAGCCATGTGCAATCCAGGTAATATGATTTTGTGCGTGTGTGCATGTGTGTGCGTGCGTGCGTGTGTACGCGTTCCCTAATGCCCGGCCCGATTAACTGTTAAATTTAACAGTCAGTCCCGGTCCAGGCCCATAAAGTGTAGTCCCAGGCCAGGGACGGGCGATAGTGCCTTTGCGGGTACGAGGCGCCATAGCATTTCCCTGTCAACGTCGCTATCTACTACATACATTTCTGTTTGCGTGGGCGGTTCACCCATGGCCACGTCGTCTACGTGCTTTTTACTTGTCATAGTCAATCTAACTGCGGGCCGCTATTTTTTCTTGATGTTGAAAGTGAGCCGCTGTCTATACAAACTGGGCTGAGAACCACTGAATTATTGATGGAATGACGCACTAGACTGCGACAATGCCTCATGATGTGCTGCTTTAAGGCCCCGTTTGGCGACTACAGACTTGAAACTGGCGAGAGGAATTCACATGAACTTGAACCGAAAATGGCTAAAATGGGTTATTTTTGTGTAATCAAATCCGACGCTAATGGCGTTAAAGGCCTTCGACAGCGCGAGGGCAGTCCGTATAAAACCATATGTCTGAAGTTTATTAGTCACTGTTCTCCCAAAGTGCCGCCTAAAAAAATGCTGCTGGACACGCCAGTGACTAAGTATGCAAGAAATGCAACATGGTCACCTAGGCCCCTACCTGTTCCCCGCGGCAGTGGTACGCCCGAGATACTCTCGAGAACGGAGCTCTTGCCGCTGCTCTGGATGCCCGTGACGACAACCTGCGGCAGTGGAATCTCCTTCTCGAGGCCGAACGTCCTCAGCTGATCAACGAGACCGATGTAGTGGCCGTAATGGGCGTTGTAGTGTTCCACGAGCGTCTGCCCTTCGGCTACTGTCGACGTCATTGGATATCCTGTATCAATGTACTTCTCCGACTCGGAATCTGCCATCAAGGAACGGCTACGCTTGACACATAGCTGTATTGGTCAACAGAGCCAGCAACAGTCTAATGATCTTGTAGAATCAAGTCAGTCAAGCGCCTCGTCTGCAAAATTCCTCGTAAGTCTAACTATGCAGTGCTCAAAACAAGGTTCCGTGTCGCTACAAAGAGTTTCAAGGAGAGAAATAGCTGTTTTTATGGGCGGTTGTCATTAAAATACAAACATTTACAGATGGCTGACTTTGGCGGATGTGGTTCCGAGCATTTGGCCCAAAGTGCGGCGAAAGATTTCACTGTGACATAGGGACTGGTAATGCAAATGTCAACATTTAGTGATAGGACCGAGGCGGAATTGCAAAATACCCCATTGGCATGAAGTTGGCAGTTTGGCATGAAGGTGGCCCTACAAATGGGCGGAATGTGGAATGTTGGTCTCAACAATATATTAATTTAGTGGTGTGGGATTGGTGGGAAATTGGAGGTGGAATCTAAAAATTGGTGGGAGCTGGGAGGTTGGTCCCCAAAACAGAGATGGGAGGTTGAGATCCCTGCCATACCCCTCATAACCTATTATCTCTCTCCAGTGAATTATCTCACTCAAGTGTCCCGCTGGACCGGATTGAGATTGACCTGGAGATGTGAGTAGTTCATACACTGACGTGTGCAGTGCCTAGACTTGTGTGAGCCAGACGAACATGCGTCTGCTCTACATTCATTCGCCACGACGAATCCATCCTATCGAGACACAATCAGTGCGCTGGTATTTATTGTGACCATTTCTACCATAATTGAAGGCAATCCGAGCAGGGATTTCTTTCAGGAGCGGCTGTTGAATTAAGAATAACAGAGTCCGGTTGTACGTGTACAAAGGTGTGAAAAATTATTAGTATAACAAAAGGCAATGCGCATGGTTCCGGGTTTCTTGTAAAACAGACAAAGGCGTCACGTGTCAGTAACACGCAACGATGAATAAAGACATAGCTATCCGTGGATTCTTCGGCGTGAGAAATGTTCTGAAGGTCCAGTGGCCGCAGTCCTTCAGCCCACTGACCTCACTGAACGTCAAGAGCTGTTTAACACGTGCTTACACTGCTTTCCATTGGTCGATGCTCAACTGTTGACCAATCACTGACCGCGTGTCACACGTTATTCAGTAAAAGGCAGGTATTACCGGTCTTCGCAAATGACACACACGAATAGATTCTGCGTTTCATTTTTACAAAACAGGTTTTTTTCATAATAATTATTAATTTCTAAAGACAATGAAAATATGCGTGAGATGTCAGAGCTTTGCTGAGGGACGGTAACATTAAATGCGAAACTGTGAATCTCGCGGATTATGCGAGAGCGTTGAGAGGTATGTAAACCAGATATGTATCAACGAATAGTTGAGCAGTGATGAAGTAAAGTTGAATCGTGGAGTCCACAGCAGCTTACATATTTACCCCCTGTGTGGGATAGTTTACTTCCCCTGGCATAGACAACAGTTACAAAAGACCAACCGCTTTAACTGTGTCGTCCGAAAGACACAGTCACACAGGCAATGCGGTTTAACGAAATTGCCAACATGTGTTGTGCCTTCATTGAACAATTAATTTGTGTGTGCGCGCGCGCGTGTTTGTTTTGTGCGTGTGGGGTGTATATATATATATATATATATATATATATATATATATATATATATATATATATATATATATATATATATATATATATATATATATATATATATATATATATATATATATATATATATATATATATATATATATATATATATATATATATATATATATATAGATAGAGAGAGAGAGAGAGAGAGAGAGAGTGAGAGAGAGAGAAAGCTTGAGTGCGTGCGCGCGGCGCGCGTGCGCGTGCGTGCGTGTTATTACGTACAATTGTTCGCAACATCATGCAAACAAATACGTACAATTGTTCGCAACGTCGTGCGTTTTCCTACGATTATTCGAAGTTACGTAATCCGTTGCTAGACTCTACTGTGACTACCAGTATTAAGTCGCTATTTCGAGAGTTAGATTGCAAGAAACCATTAAGATATTGACTGGCAACACCAAGCACCAAGGTATAGATGGATAGTTATAGTGCACATGTTGTCACCATGACAGTCACCTACAAAATTCCAGGATATCCCGGGTACTTCTGCTAGTAGGTATAACCACAGCGGGAAAACTCGCAGTGCTTTGTGGGGTTTAAGCAATTTCCGTAACTTCCGCCAACGCAGTTTATTCGCGATGATTCATCGTCTAGCGACTTGCAGCATTACTTGCTACGGTAGACCGGCGTAACAAAGGCTTCCCACACACAGATCACGTAAGTTGTTAGGCTCAGGCTAAACAAGTGGCTAATACATGACTGGATTCGTTCTATTGAGACGCGGTAGTGCGTTGGTTATCACGTCCGCTTTAAGTGCTATAGTTCTGGGTTAAAGACCCGGACCAGGCTTGGGTACGCCACCAAATAACGGAACATATGGACGATAAAGTTCTGAAAAGGGCTGAAAAGTATAAAGAGGCCTTGTAACATCATCAGAGAGAGAGAGAGAGAGAGAGAGAGAGAGAGAGAGAGAGAGAGAGAGAGAGAGAGAGAGAGAGTTATAACTTATAACCACAGTGGTTTTCCCAGTGGTTATACATGTATATATGTATATATATATATATATATATATATATATATATATATATATATATATATATATATATATATATATATATATATATATATATATATATATATATATATATGTTGGTTATATATATATATATATATATTGGTTATATATATATATATATATATACGGAGAAACCACTGTGGTTATATATATATATATATATATATATATATATATATATATATATATATATGTATATGTATATATATATATATATATATATATATATATATATATATATATATATATATATATATAATCATTTCGTTGGTTATATATATATATAATCATTTCGTTGGTTATATATATATATATATAACCACGGAGAAAACCACTGTGGTTATATATATATATATATATATATATATATATATATATATATATATATATATATATATATATATATAACCAATGGGAAAACCACCACGGGAAAACCTTTTTGTGCCGAAGTTTTTTAACAATTTGTTGCTTCGCAATAGACAGAAAGGAGCCGCAACAGGTGGACGACACCAGCTTGCGCAGTAGAAGAAAGGTAAGTGGGATTGTGGAAAGGTTTGTAACATAACTAATGTAAACAATGTTAAAACAATAGCAGCAACACACTTACGATTGACCCGTAAGTCTTACGGATTTCCTAAGATCATGTGGTCTGTTGCCATATATACCTAGTTGTGTACGTGGTTGTGTTAGCGTCACACTTCTTGACTGGGTGCCTCTGCACTTGTGGTGTACATTTGTGTCACGCAGTCAATGGATTCAGCTGTGTACCTGCGGCCGTTGAACGGAGGGGGTCGTGACTGTGTAACAAATGTAATGATACTTCGCCTGGACATGTTGCGTGGCACAGTGCTACCTTAATACGTCACTGAAGACGTTGTGTGGCCTATTTCGGGGGGAGGCGGCAATATGCCCTACCCTCATTGCCTTATTTTGTTTCGTACATAACATGTAGCAGTGTAGACTAATGGGTTACTTAATGTGTCCCCTTGGCGTCCTCTTTGCGCGGGGGTGGTGGATTATCCAAGCACACGTGTTTGTTACACCTGACCCATGTTAAAGAACAGGGTTCCTCATGCCACACTCACCCATAAGCCGTCGTGCTAGTGCAGCTTGACGTAACTTTTCAGAATACTGGTTAAGCACAATTGTAAGTCTAAAGCATCCATTTATGCGTGCTTTTGTGCAAATAGGAAACCTATAATTAATAAATATATTTAATAAACACCGTAGGTTCTATCGTGAATAATTCAACCATGCAGTACGATGCATTAGAAGAAAATAATACATTGGTATGTAATTGGGTATTGGCTCACTAATATTGCTGCTTAAAAAACAATGACATGGGATTAAATAGATTAAAGGTGCGGTGATTTGAAACACAACTTCGTGCCAATAAAGCCATCTGTCAGTTCACCACTATTAAAATAACGTATGCAGTGTGCTGTCTAAATAGGATTTAGACTTACCTGACTTCTTAACTTAAATGTACAGGCCTTTGTGACCCTCGCTGTCCTCCGGGAAGTTGCACCCTATGTTCTGTTTAGGCATGCCGCTCTGTAGTCAACACTCCACCTCTTCAGTGACATTCCTCTCTTCTGCTGTCCTTTGAAGTCTTGTTTGCATGCTTGCTTAACAATGGTATATGTTTGTATACAGCACACGAGCCAAGACTACTCAAGTCTTCTGTGTGTGATGACATATGTGGTAGATTCAGGGGAAAAGGTGTCCTCTCTGATTTTGATATTTTGTTGTCTGACCGCCCTGGTAACATCTCTAATAGCTCGCAGAGATTGAAATTCATGTGATTGTAGCGTCCAAGCCCCCGCACCATAGATTGTTATTGGCAGTATAAAGATCTACATAATATGTCGCTTAGTCTTGTTGAGATGCTTCGTTGGAAACTGTGTCATTTCTGAGTCTACCAAAGGCTGCCTATGCCAGAGCTATGCGTCGACTAACTTCTCTCTCTGTAGATGGTACTATGCTACCCAAGAAGCAGAACTTTCAGACGGTCTGGAGTTCTTCGCCTTTCAGAACAATACGTTTGTTCGATGTAATGATGACCTTGCATTTGGAGAAGTTGATTTTCATACCCCATTTCCGAAATGTAGCTTGAAATTCTTCTGTTGAGAGTTGCAGCTTGTCAAACACAATGGACATAATTGTTGTGTCATGTCAAAAGGCTCCACAAATCTTCACCTAGAACTCTTGCCTTGTCTGAAGAAACATAGCTCAGTTCTTTCGTTAATCCATGACTACATGTTACTAACTGCTAACTGTGAAATAATACACGTAAACGCATGAATCTATTTTTCTTGTTATATTACCTGGCCCTTATAAGTAGTAGATATTTGTCTCAGTCGTTGATAACTAGCTACACATTCATGCATGAATATTGGGTCGTAATATTATCAATGGGAATGGAATGATGTCATGGGATATTGATTCCAGTTCACAACACTCATTTCGTATGAAAGACTCCCATATGATAGACGAGGTACCGTATGACTTATGTATCCTTATGTATCACGATGTATCCAGTCATTAGGACCAACGCGTGTTACACGTCACTCCTGCCAGACCTTTTCATTCTAACACCAACTCAACTTTTCTGGGAAGCATTCAGCCACGTTACAAACACTGCATGAAGACTATTAATTCACAAAAAGTCACCAAAGTCTTATTACTGGGCACTCGTTTATACAAATAAATGAAGTAATGCAACTTAGATTCAAACCCCGATTGAGAGTTACAGCGCCCCTTGGTGCAAAACGTTGCCCCTCGTTTCTATCACCGGGTAGTTATTTTTTTACAACTGAGTCAGTACTTGACCGGCACAGTGCAACCATAGCATTTGAGGCAAGAATAATCTCCAGCTTACACAAGCACTACGCGTTACTGATATGATCGCTATGAAACACGTGAGTCATTAGTGTTTGGTCGCAGGAGTAAAATAATGTTGTGAATACAAAGTCAACAAACCACAACTGAATAACACATGTGAATGATCGTGTGTTAGCCATTTTGTCAAGCTACAGAGCACTGTTGTGTTAGCGTGACACTTTCTGGACTGGGTGAACCTGTCCTAATGGTGTATATATGTGTCACACAGTCAGTGGATGTAGTACATACAGACGTGATGGAGGGGGTGTTGACACTGTACAAAGTGTTGTGTTGTGCAATACCCCTAAGCATATATATATATATATATATATATATATATATATATATATATATATATATATATATATATATATATATATATATATATATATATATATATATATATATATATATATATATAATATATATATATATATATATATATATATATATATATATATATATATATATATATATATATATATATATATATGCGTGGACCACTGACCGGCATTTCATTGCACGGCAGAAACAGTTTCATCCACTGCATGACACATAGGGTAGTACTGTTTATAGTGTGAACATAGCACGTTACAAACAGTTGTCTAACATATGTAAGTAAGTAAGTAAATGTATTTCCTCCTCACCATCATCCTGTACAATAGTGGCTTTCGTGTATACCAACACGTGACGTCACATTCGCACATGTGCAGCACTTAGGAACACCCTTTGCTTTCTACCAGTTAGGGAGGATTACTCTGAGAGAGGGACAGAGAGAGAGAGAGAGAGAGAGAGAGAGAGAGAGAGAGAGAGAGAGAGAGAGGGAGGGAGATGGGAGAGAGAGAGAGAGAGGCGGGAGAGAGAGAGAGAGAGGTAGATTGGAGAGAGAGTGAGATAGGAAGAGAGGGAGAGAGGGGGGAGAGTGGAGAGGGAGATGGAGAGAGGGAGAGAGAGAGAGGGTGACAGGGAGAGAGAACCTTGTGCAATTTAGGAACACCCTCTTCTTTCTAACTGCTAGGAAGGATTATGTGTTCGTGGTTGTGTTAGCGTCACACTTTCTTGGTTGAGTGCGCCTACACTAGTGGTGTATATCTGTGTCACGCAGTCAATGGCTTCAGCAGTGTACCTGCGGCCGTGGAACGGAGGGGGTCGTGACTGTGTAACACATGTATTTATACTTTGCCTCGACAGGTTGCGTGGCACATTGCTACCTTAATACATCATTGAAGAGATAGTGTTTTGAAGGACTGTTTTCCTATTAACGGTTAATGAGTCACACTCAGTGGCATATTGGGGGCGGGGCGGCAATGGGCCCTACCCTCATTGCCCATTGCACTGTGAACACTGACCTATATATATTTGGTGCATTATGGACCGGTAGTGACCAACCGCACCACCCACACCGCAGTTGCACTGATAACGTCACGTGTCACGGTGCGGGGGTGGTGGATTCTCCAAGCACACGTATTTGTCACGGCTGGCCCATGTTAAAGAACAGGATTTCCCATGTCCCAGTCCTTAGACGTCGCGTTAGTGTAGCTTGATGTATCTTTTCAGAATTATGATTAAGCACCAATGTTAGTCTAAAGCATTTGCAATAACATGAATCCATTCATTCGTGATTTTGTGTAAATGGGAAACCTATAATAAATTAATAAATATATTTAATAAATACCATAGGTTCTATCCAGAATTAGTTAGCCATGCAGTAAGATGCATTTGAAGAAATGTATTCGCATGTAATTGAGTATTGGCTCAGTGTCAAAAATGCCAGGTGAAGCGAATCTTGAGAGTTGGATTCAGGGTATAATGAAAGACGTCTGTAATTATATAATAAACGTATCATAAATTATCGCATGAACATTCCGAGTAATTCCGAGAATAAGAACTGACCCTCTATCGGGTTTTCAATCTAACAAACTATAAGTTTATAAACAAAAATACACCAAGAACAGAAAGTATACGTTCCTTTCGTCGAGGCTACCGACATCAATTGAGCTTCCACAGCATTACGCTGGTGGCTACCTCGGTCTGACCGTGGTTGATTGCCAGAACATCACAGCCACTTCACTGTATGGCTCGTCTCCAACACCCGACACTACAATGAATGTCGATACCACGCTAAGAATGACTATAATTACATAATTGACTAACACGATATACATTCAGTTTACTAATACAACAAATATAATATTTACTCACAATGAATACACAGAGTTTCTTCGATCAGTACATCCGAGCGAACAACCTTCTCAGTAATGTTATGTATTGTCTCTTTGTTTGTTTGTTTTATTATTATTATGTTTTATTACATGACCCTTACAAGTAGTAGCATGTATCCGTGGAGAACATGTATTGCATTCGTTGCTAACTAGCTACACATTCATGTATGAATATTCGGTCGTAATAGTGCCAACGGAGTAATGTCATGGGATATTAAATCCTGCTCACACCACTCATTTCGTATGGAAGGCTGGCATGTGCCAATCGCCGCGATGACATAAACGCATGATATAAGAGGTACCGTATGACAACGCATCGGTTACAACGTATGTCATAGTAAAGGTAAGTCATTATGTATCACGCTATATCCAGTCGATATGACCAAAGCGTCACTCCTGCCAGACCTGTTAATTCCAACAGCAACTTTTCCTGGAAGCATTCAGCCACGTTGCAAACACTGCACGAAGACTATTAATTCACACACAGTCACCAAAGTCTTATTACTCATTTATAAGGCTAAGTGAACTAAGGCAACGTAGATTCAAACCGTGATCGGCTCGACTGAGAGTCCGACGTTTTAACCACTGAGTTACAGCGCCCCTTGTGTTCAACATTAACGTTTGTGGCACGAACAACCTCCAGGGTACATAACAACGACGCGTTACTGATAAGATCGCAATGAGACACGTGAGTCATTGGTTGGGCGCAGGAGGAGTGCCGATGTGAAGCATTACATTGTAAGCACCACAGTGTTGTGAATGCACAAACCACAACTGAATAACTTTTGTGAATGATACTTATGTTAGCCATTTTGTCAAGCACAGAGTGTGGTTGTGTTAGCGTGACCCTTCCTGGACTGGGTGCACCTGTCCTAATGACGTGTGTGTGTGCGTGCGTGCGTGCGTGCGTGCGTGCGTGCGTGCGTGCGTGCGTGTCACATAGTTAGTAGATTCAGTACCTACAGTCGTGGCGGTCGTGAGTATGTACAAGGTGTTGTGTTGTGTGCAATGAACCGGGGGAGAAAGCGATAAGCAGTCGTAGTTCATTGCTGACGTCATCGACCGACTGGTTGTAACCGAGGCGCAATGGATGCCGATCTGCGCCCCTCAGCCGCGAAGAAGATGCCCGGTATAGTAGCTGACAGATGTCCACCTTAACGACCCCTCCTAGATTAATGTGTGTGAGTGTGTGTGTGTGTGTGTGTGTGTGTGTGTGTGTGTGTGTGTGTGTGTGTGTGTGTGTGTGTGTGTGTGTGTGTGTGTGTGTGTGTGTGTGTGTGTGTGTGTGTGTGTGTGTGTGTGTGTGTGTGTGTGTGTGTGTGTGTGTGTGTGTGTGTGTGTGTGTGTGTGTGTGTGTGTGTGTGTGTGTGTGTGTGTGTGTGTGTGTGTGTGTGTGTGTGTGTGTGTGACAAAGAGAGAAAGAGACAGTGCGTGCATGCGTGTGTGCGTGTGTGTGTGTGTGTGTGCGTGCGTGCGTGCGTGTGTGTGTGCGTGCGTGCGTGTGTGTCACATAGTTAGTAGATTCAGTACCTACAGTCGTGGCGGTCGTGAGTATGTACAACGTGTTGTGTTGTGCAATGAACCGGGGGAGAAAGCGATAAGCAGTCGTAGTTCATTGCTGACGTCATCGACCGACTGGTTGTAACCGAGGCGCAATGGATGCCGAGCTGCGCCCGTCAGCCGCGAAGAAGATGCCCGGTATAGTAGCTGACAGATGCCCACCTTAACGATCCCTCCTAGGTTAATGGAATCACGGGCAACGTGTAAAATGTCTCTTGCCAGCTGGGTTGATACGCATGTGGCGCTGTTCAATTCATTGCCCCCAATTTGCAAAAAGAGAAAATCTACCGATCGTGGTAAATCAATGTCTCGAATGGTTGCGCCAAAAGCAATCACGCCCCCTGCTGCCCCCGTACATCCAAAAGACACAAACAGTGGATCCAGTCCAGCATTCCCAATGCCGTGTGTACAACCGTGCTGATGGAATCTGGCGACCGCACTATGTCTCAGGAACAAGACCCGCTTGGGGCGAAGTAAACAGTGTGCGGCCATCCACTGACAGTTGGACTGTCGTGCTGACACTTTATATAGAATCTATCTAGGTCAATCCCTTCGGCTTCGAAGGCTGTCAACAAACTGATTGGCGCAAAACCCACAAGTATACCCACCGTCGAAGCAGAAACTGTGCAGCGTTTGTCACGACAGGGGTATACACAATATTGTGGCACAACGCACATATGAAAACGAATAATATAATAGTAGTGATACTGTGACATAGTCACTTGTCGGTTCGAGTAGTTTAGTTACCCACCACATGATGGCAGCACCCAGGGTAACGTAACGTAATTTAGAGAATATAGTTAGTGAACTATTATTGCTATGATTGTTTGTCCTGTAATTAGTTGTATTTACTGTGTAGGTAGTTGGTCTTATTACTAATAATTCAGTTGTTTAAACATAAATTTTACCCTACAGACAGGGGTCACGTGTGGTCAGTGGAAGGGGCCCTGCCCCAGTAGGCCAGGCCTGATTCTACAGTTAATGACAACTCTGTTTTGATAAGTCCCTAAATGATGTTTTCTACCTTATTAAGCAATGTTTTCAAATTGTAATTGTATCATACTGTGTGATAGAGAATTGTCCATCTGTTTATGTCAAGGCATTTACTTGATCAGTTATAATTACTTAGATTACTAATGTGTGGAAGATCAGGAATAAGTGGTCGTTGGACCTTAGGGAAGAATGCCCAACAGGGCTTAATGAGATTTTGACCACTTGCAGTCAGTAGCTGGTAAATGTACAGATCCCTTTAGAAAGTTAAGTTTTGATCATGTTTAGTGGTGCTACTGTTAGTTAATATGTTACAAGATGTGATAGACATGGTGCAAGCATAAATTGTGCATGTGTATAGGTATTACGTAACTGTCCCTACAGTTAAGCCAGGATCAGTCTGGTACCTTCTCTCCCTTTGAAGTCACATTGATTAATTGCTCTAGGAGGTGGCTGGGAGAGGACTGATCTTGAGTATTCCCCAGAGACCTGTAAGTTGAGCAGTGTCCCAGACTTGTTTGTAAACAACAGTGGAATGACAGCTAGGCTAGTCAGGGCATGCACATGTGAAATTGACAACATTGTAGACTGTTGAATTTATAATATTAAGGGTGTTTTACATGTAGAGTACTAGTATTACATTAATACCTACAAGTATGATTATATATTAATACTGAATAAGATAACATGTATTTTACAGACAATATTGTGAACAACACCAATGTGTTGGAACTATGGTATTTAACAGATGTGTCATCTTACACTGGACACAATGCAAATAGCTTACTGGTTTGGTTTGTATTTGTACAGGCGAACGCAAGTCCTGGCCCACTCCTGATTGTGGCCAGTCGTCTTTTAAGACATCTTTTAAGTCGTCTTTTGGGTCGTCTTTGTTACTGTGTTCAATGTCATCTGTTCTTTCACCTTTTATTGTTGTTCTTAACGCTCTTGTTTTTGGTTGTATTTTGAACTTTTGGTTGATATTTTATACTTTGACGAGGTACAGAAGTTAGATCAGTAGTGCAAATTGTGCAAGGACTGAGAAACTTGGTTTTGTATAATTTTAGTAGTTAAACTGTAATAAACGCAATCTTATCTTCAAATTTGCCTTACAGTGGTCTATTCTAAAATTAGGCATAAGCTTACCACCCACAGCCTACAATACAGTGAAGACGTCTCGAAAAATTGCCACAACTGCTTCGACCAACAATGGCCACGCAACTATCTTGTCACGTGATCGTGTTGTGTCTGACTGTTAAGGGGTTGTTTCATATTTTTATAACAAGCTGTGCATGGAGTAATGTCATAAATCTGTTTACAGAGGTTTGTATATGTGTCACAAAGTCAGTGGATTCAGTATCTACAGTCGTGAAGGAGGGGATTGTGACTGTGTACAAGATGTTGTGTTTTGAAATACCCTGTAAGTTGGTCATTGGGAGGTTTGCGTATTGAAGGATTGCTCTCGTTTTAACGGTTAATGTCATTTAACTATATATATATATCTTTCGTCAGAGTTTCGTTGCGTCTGACTGCCGTGTCGTATGTGATGCAATAATGCACGTGTAAACTCGGCCAGGACCCGCTTAACTTTGATTCAACCACACCTCAGTGACATTGTTTTTGAAACAACGCAAATAATGTGACAGTCACGCGTCAAGTGCTGAGCACGTCTTCTACGCTGACGAGACCGTGGGGGTTTTAACTTTGCGGGTATTCCATAGTGGCAGCCTGGGGTACCAGAAGTGATATTGGTTTCGGAGACTGAGACTGGGGCCCATAACAATGCTACGACCTCCGCCTCCATCGACCTTCGCGGCACCAGTCGAGGGACAACCAACAGTCGAGAGACAGTCAGCTACAGCCGAGTTGCGCCGAAACTTTGACACTAGTCTAGCGCGTACCAGGAAGCTGTCGGAGAGACTGATATGTCCGAAATAAACTGTGCTAGAATTCATATATTATTAATGTTCATACGTGCGTTGTGCCACAATATTGTGTATACCATTGCCGTGACATGCGCTGCACAGTTTCTGCTTCGACGGTGGGTATACTTGTGATTTCTGTATCAGTCAGTTTGTTGACAGCCTTCGAAGCCGAAGGGATTGACCTAGATACGTTATATCTAAAATGTCAACACGCCAGTCCAACTGTCAGCGAATGGCCGCACAGTGTTTACTTCGCCCCAAGCGAGTCTTGTTCCTGAGACATAGTCCGGTCGTAGATTCCATCAGCACGGTCGTACACACAGCATTAGGAATGCTCGACTGGATCGACTGTTTGCGTCCTTTGGGTGTGCAGGGACAACATGGGGCTGATTGCTTTTCGCGCAAGCGGCCATTCGAGACATTAATTTATCACGATCGGTACATTGTCTGTTTTTTTTCAAATTGGGGGCAGTGACTTTAACAGCGCCACATGCGTACCAACCCAGCTGGCAAGAGACATTTTACACGTTGTCCGTGATTCCATTAATCTAGGACTAGTAGGAGGGTTCGCTAAGGTGGGCATCTGTCAGGTACTATACCGGGTATCTTCTTCGCATCTGTTTGAGAAGGATGCACGTTGCATGGGTCTTGGCCAGACCCCATGAAGATCTTACCAAGTTGCCAAGACTTTACTGGCCATTCGCTGATAGTGCTGTTGTCCCATGCAAACTGTGACGTGGCAATTAGTGGAACAATGCTGTCCACCCACTTGTTGCAAATGTTGTCACGACAGCGGATGGTCCAGCATTTGTTCCCGTGAGGACCAGGTCTTTTGCAAATCTTATTTGCTATACACCCGGTAGTGCATTGCTTGTTCCCAAGGTTCCTTACGAGCTGTTTATGCAAGTCATCAACCACAAGTTTGCAGAAGGGTGTTAATCCCTCAGCGACACATGTCAAAGCCTGACCGCATTTAAACCAATTAATGTATTGTTTATCGGCGAATCGGTCTAAAACCTGAATTGGTGTGCTCGCCATATTGCAGTCTCTGCCCCGTTTATCACTGACTGCGTTATGCTAATCGTTGTTACATGTCATAGCTGACTGTCATCGTCGTGCATTCAATGCTGTTGATGCTACAACATACAAAACATAACATCACGTATAACAAGTATACTAAATCATGACCCATGGTTGTTTGCTAAGTATATGTATAAAACAAAGCCAGACAAAACGTATATCCATCCATAGTAAACGATAAATATACTAATCAATGGATGCCAGCTAATATGCAAATAAAAAATGCACATAAATAATATATGTGAACATAATTAAGTTGCATTCAATGTTAATATTCTTGCAGTGAAAACTAAACCCATTTTCTTATAACGTTTAAGTTTTGCGTCAAAACAAATGATGCCGATAATCGTTCTTTGTATAGTCTTCTTATAACTTGTTTTAGTCAAACGACCATAGAGATTTTTTGTATTCATTACGACAAATTTAAAAACAAAAAATAAATATTGTTCGAACATTTCGTTAAACCGGAGGATGTACAGACGGAACACACACTGGTAAAAGTAAAATTTAGTGCTGTGATGAAACACTGCAATGTCCTTTGCAGATTCTGCATAACTCTATATGCACAAACTCCTGTTAACCAACATACGAGGCAAATAGTAATCCCATACAAGTTTAATTATTCTTACTTCGAAAACATATTAATTTATGGTGTGCTCGCCTCGTGCCCAGGAGGCACTTGGTTTGAACCATTGGCCGGCAGCCAACCCTAGTCGTTTCACAAGTATTGTGTGCTATTTTTCTAATCGTCCAGCATCAGCGTCTAACATATATGGTGACAAAGCCAACCACGGACTTTATGGACAGTCACTAATATCTACCGTGTCACATTCATTGACTAGTCAACGCAGAATGCAGACCTTCGGCTTTCGAAGAAACAACTCTATGGGACATTGTATTTGACCTTTGGTGGTTTTCCCTTTGAAGAGTTTATTAATCTAGACAAGGCATATTAGCACTACCATGCATTCGTAATCATGTATATATATACAGAGTAGTACCACCACCACCACCACCACCACCACCACCACCACCACCACCACCACCACCACCACCACCACCACCACCACCACCACCACCACCACCACCACCACCACCGCCACCACCATCACCATAGTTACTCCACTCCCAGTACACAGTCAGAATACAGGTCACTACACCCTCAGTACACATCTAGAATACATAATAACTACACCCTCAGTACACATCTAGAATACATAATAACTACACCCTCAGTACATAGCTAGAATACATAATAACTACACCCTCAGTACACAGCTAGAATACATAATAACTACACCCTCAGTACACATCTAGAATACATAATAACTACACCCTAAGTACACATCTAGAATACATAATAACTACACCCTCAGTACACATCTAGAATACATAATAACTACACCCTCAGTGCATAGCTAGAATACATAATAACTAAACCCTCAGTACATAGCTAGAATAGACTGTATCTCCAGCATATAGCTATACTATATAGTCACTACAACTCCAGTACACAGTTAGAATATTTAGATACTGTTGAGGGTATAGTAACTATGTATTCTAGATGTGTTCTGAGGGTGCAGTGACCAGGTATTCGAGATGTGTGCTTGGTGAGCAGTAACTATGTAATCTAAACTTGTTGTTGAGTTGTAGTAACTATGCATTATAGCTAAGTACTGGAGATACGGTGACTATTTTGTGTTTTAGCTGTATACCGAGAAAGTGTAGTGACTATGTATTCTAGAGTGTACTGAGGGTGCAGTGTCCATGTATTCTAGCTGCATGCTGAGAGCGCAGTAACTATGTATTCTAACTTTGTACTGGAGTTGTAGTGACTATGTCTATCATAACTATCGGAACTATTTTGCTAAAAGAAAAAAATGCAACACTATATGTGACAGTGATTAATTTAAGATAATCCATATTAAAATAATTGATCATACCCTATTCACTGTCCAGATCTGGAGGACTCCTAAGTTACCCTTTATTGCAATTGCTAACAATTATCCAAGTGCTTCATAACAATGAACTCAGTATGGGATCAGTGAAAACATGAGACACGACAGCCTGGGTCTGAGAGAGCAGGGACTGAGGGAGCAGGGAGTGAGGGAGCAGGGACTGAGGGAGCAGGGAGTGAGGGAGCAGGGAGTGAGGGAGCAGGGACTGAGGGAGCAGGGAGTGAGGGAGCAGGGACTGAGGGAGCAGGGAGTGAGGGAGCAGGGACTGAGGGAACAGAGATCAGAGAAATGCTAAACAAATAAATGTAGCCAGTGTATTTGCAGGTAACAAATCCTCCTGCTGGTTGCTTTGCTTTAATTGAAATGCAACCAGAAATAAATGAACATTTCATGATTTGATGCAAAGTGCCAATATCGTATGTCTTGACTTAAATAATGAATAAATGCATAATACCGCTGCTTTTGTGTTTTCATCGCTTGGACCATCACCATTGTGAAACAAAAATGTAGCGTTCGGTGTACTTGACTGTACTTGACTAAAATTTTCTCAAAGTACTTTGTACTTGCACTTGAATTTTTCACAAAGTACTTGTATTTGTGCTTGCCTCTATTTTTAGGCGAGTACTTGGACTTGGATTTGGCAAAATTGAAAGTACTTGTACTTAAGAACATTGCCCATGTACTTGACCCATATCTAATTCAGAAGCAACACGAACACATCGGTATCGGGCAATCGGACGATGAGGCCAGATGTACATGATTCAGCTATATGGAAACAATATTACATGTTTTGAGTGTCAGAGTGATGGGACGGGAGAACTTTCTATTGTGATGCCATCAGCTGATGTCAGTGAGATACAACTGTGCCCGCATACAAAGAAGGTGTGACGATCCTGGAGTTGTGCAGCATACTTTGCCTTTTGCCACTCTGACAGCAGAAGCCTGATTAAATTGATCTTGTAGCCATTGTTTGATGTTTGATAAGAATGATTTCCATTATTTTGGCAGCTTTGTTGATGGGACTTTAACGACGTTTGCATCTGAAGTTCTTCGTCGTCTTCTTTCAGCTGACTTGATTGAGTTTTCCTTTTAGGTGTCAGTCACAAAGTCTACCCTCTTCACATTGGGCAGCACGCTGAACATCTCCTCAGACAACCTTTCGAATGTCTAAGGCAGAGTAGTGAGTGTATGCAGAAGGCCGTTCCCAGCAACTACGTATGCACCCAAGTCGTCAAGGCAAGGATGGTGAACCAGCGCGGCATCATCTTCAAGCTGGAGCATCAGTTTGGCCTTGTCTGTCTTTACTGGAAGCACATCCGGAGTAGCTAAACCCATGGGACGAACCACGTGGATATTGCAGTACCTTATGTAGACTAAGGTTGTTGTCTTCAGAGAGACTTAGCATCTGTCCAAAGAGATTCCGTTGTGCTGATATTTGGTCTATCTTCACCTTCCCGGACTTTAACTTCTTGGTCTATTCAAGAGAACCAAACGTCTTTAAGGACTGCTTTGGAAGAGGTGCATGGAATTTTGGCCACACGCCTCTTCTGGATAATGGTTTTGAATGCTGCTTTTCCAACTGCTGCAGCGTTCAATATATAATTCGCAACTTCATCTGGGGCTCCTGCGTCAGAAGAAATGCAAAACAGGTCTTCCTTGACATCAACTTCAAATGGATTTATGAAATTGTGGAAAGCAGTTATCAGTGTCTGAAGATCGTTCTCGCCACGTCTGATCTCTGATCGCCGAAGGTGCTTGTGTGCCGTATCTTTGGAACATGTCATACCTGCCATCTCCTATGTGGTTTCTACGTGACCTGCTCTGGCATGTCTGGTCGTACACAATAGGTAGTAGGCTTGATAGTTTATGCTAAATCAAATAATGCCTCCGTGGTTTTCGCATTCAATAATCAATTCAACTGGATTTCTTGATGCTGGCGTATCTGATCTGGACACACTGAACGCGCAGTTTCTTCCTGTGTGAGTACATGACAGGTTAAGAGCATAGTGGTCAATACTGAACAGCAAAGAACACAATTCTTGAACGCAGGCCAGGTGCATATCGAAGTTGTTCTCTTTCATAGCATGAAGGAATGTCATCACCAGCCACATCCTGGTACTGGATCCAAAACTGTGCAGTGTCATTTCACCATTTCGCTCCTTGTCCTTGTATTCACAGTACATTTCGTGAAGACGTTGAGATTGGTCACTGATTGTCACATCTTGCATCACTTCCACGAAAGGCCTTCCTTTCAAAGTTTCGCCGCATCCGAAAATACTTTGCCATGTTCCCACAATTATGTGTATGCACAAATATTAACAGTTACAGAAAGCACTTACTACAAGTAACACAAAAACATTACGGTCAGAATGCGTCAGGCTTGTTAACAAATGCATGTCAACGCTTTGAATGCAAATACAAATGTTTCATTTAGTTCATGCAAATACAATTGCCATTTTTCAGGAACACATTCAAAAGCAAATGCAAATGTTTTGGGTTCGCATTTAAATGCCAATGCAACAGTTTTGGTTATACATTTGCAAATGCATGTGAATTAATGTTAAATGTTTTGGCTTTATATTAATGATTTGTTTCATTTGGAGATAATTCAATGTAATGTATACAAACACATTATTAATTTATTTAATAAATACGGTAGTACATTACTCTAATCACGAAGTACCACTACATACCAATCCCACTATATGAACATGTATGTAGAGTCATACACTGAGTCACACAAGTTCCAGGCCTGCAGAGGTGGTGGAAATGGGAGGGGGAATAAGCAATTGACAGTTCACCGGGATCCATGGCAGGGAAGGAAAGGCTAATCCTTCAGGTAGACCAGAATGGAAGGGGAACCCAAGACAACAGACTATCCACTGGTGGGGTCACTGGGAAGATGACCTGGTGGATAATTGCATCTACCACTAATCACTCTCTCTCTCTCTGGCTGTAAACATTCAGGGCTGGCATTACTAATGTTTACTCCCCCAATTAGCTGCCACCCCAACCCACCCCAGCAGTGCCAACACAACAAAAAGGAGTCATTTGTCTGCATGTTTGATTTTTTCAATGAACAGGTAATCTCTGAAGCCATGAACCTATAGACCAGTTGGTATTTTCATGTAATATGAATAATAGCTCAGCCATTGACCAGTTGACCTACAGAGCACCTTTTCAAAGAGCACATTTTGAAAGTCGTTTTACAGGTCAGACAATGGTGTCATTGCAGGCCCTTAGCCAGAAATAAAATTTTGCCAGGCTTGAACATTCTAAAAAACCTTAAAAGCGCGAATGGCTTCCTTGGAAGCCGTTCCCGTCTGTGACAGCCATTATTGGCCTAATTAAGTTTTTTCAATGGCAAACCAATGCTGGTTGACATAATGACAGCCATTATTGGTCAATTTGGTTTTTGCACTGGTAAGCCAATGCAAGTTGAGCAAATGTCAAATGACAGCCATTATTGTCCGAATTAGGTTTTTTCAATGCCAGGCCAAGTCCGGTTTAACCATTATTGGCCCAATCGAGTCTAACTAGCTGTGCAGCGAGGTTGGCTTTAACACATGCACAGTATTACTGAATAGATGAAGAGCCAACACATGAAGGGTCATGAAAAAATAACTTGAACATTTATAAACATGGAAGTAATGTTTTAAGCATCTTAAGACTTTAAATAGATGCATGCAAATATGCCTAATATGACACTAAAAGTAAAGCAAGTAAACAAATAAAAATAGAATAAATAAAAACTGGGTTAAGAAATGGGCAAACTATAAAAAGCTTATATCTAGCCTAACAAAAGTTATGCTCATCATGTGTAAGTGTAAGATACAGCAGTAACATAATTGGATTTGAAAGTAATACATTGAAATAATACTTCTTTGAAAAACAGCAACTATCCAGATTCAGTATTCCTGGCTATTGCCAGTACTGGACAAAAAACTATGAATTTACTACACTGAGCACAAGCTAATCGTTCGTGGTTTTCCTGCCGCTTGAGTTGAGGAACCAGGAAACTGCTGCCGATAGTAGGGCCTACACGCCGGTTATGTAAGTGAATCGGAGCACGAATCAGACACAATTTCGAAGTTTACCGCGATCGCGCTTGGCGACTGCAGAGTGCCAGCGGAGGGCGATAATACAGTAGCGTCTCGGCTACTAGTGGCAGGCACATCAACATTATGGATCTCCACCAACGTAACAAAGGATGCTGACTCGGACTGTTTATGGACAATCTCAGGAAAGCTGCTTTTATTCACGTTTACGAAAAAGGCATCGGTTGTCGTGAACTCTGTGACGTTGACATATCGCATATTTTCACTCGCTTGGCAGGTGCCATTTTGAACTTGCCCCACGACATCCAGGTGACGGGATTGTTTCTTCAAATGAGAGCGCCAATGGATAGGCACTGAGAAAGGTCACATCAACACGTTTCCCAACCAATGACATACACGATTACAATAAATAGAGATCAAACGCAGTATCAGTATTTTCCAACGATGTCAAGGTTAAAAATATATAGTCTTATATATCGGCGGTATTCGCTATTCTGCCGCCGACAGCATTCGTCGAATCACGACTGCGTTCGCTAAGCCTAAGTCTAAGAGTCGCTAAGATCGTTCAACAAAATTTATTATAAAAAATCTCATCTTGTAAAAATAAAAACCCGTATTTTATTTTTATATTACCCGTCGTGGTGAGACATTTGCCCGTCTTCAAGACGGGCAGACGAGTCCTTGTCTAAGGGCCTGTTTCATTTCATCTGCTGAAAGTACTGCTCACTACAGAGTACTTGTTCTAATGACACGTTGTGAACTTGTGAACGTGAATGTAACAATAATAATTATTCAAAGGATTACGCATGCATTTGATTGTACATTGGATTGTGCATTTGACAAATCAAATGTTTGTATGTCGCATGCAAATGCAAATGTTTAAGGTACGCATTCAAATGCAAATGCAAATGCATAAAAAAGTTATGGAACCATTTGAATGCGCATTCAAATGCTCAACATTCAAATGCGAATTCAAAAGCATTTGCATTTGTTAACAAGCCTGGAATACATTGAGTACATCAAGCCTGAAACAAAATGTCAAGTACTTATATGACATAGTTCATGAATGATGTCATAACGACATCATTCATGCATAGTTACATGTTACATGTAACACCACTGATAAGTGTGTTCAGATAGCTTTCCATTAATACCTCACCAGCAAATTTGTGTTGATAGCAAGGACTACTATCTATCCCTACCCCAGTCCATACATTCAAACTTTACTAATGACACTCGTTGTATCGAACCACTAAAATTACACGGTAGCAGCAATTTCCAGGTGACAAACAATTGGATTTCACACGTGTATGCTATAACTTCCATGGAAGCTTCTGATAGTCAGTTGTACGTGATATGCACAGTATTTAGACAAACTGCATGATATACACAAGTATTGTATGTGAATGTGCGTGTACGTGTCTAAAATGTGTGAAGAATTTACACGTTGTAGATCTTATATAAGACACAATGAAACGTTGACATTTCACTCGAGTACTAAATTAATTAATTAACATGATTTAGCAAGATTGCCATCCAAAGCAGTAAATACCCAGCTGTCGACGATTATTCATTTATGTGTAACTCGCCTTTCAAAGATATGTATCGGCTTTGTTTTTAAACATATTCAAACTGCTAGCATTTATCGTGCTCTGCGAGAATGAATACTTTCTGATGCCTAGTCTACACACAGACATAAATAGAACACCCTTTAGTAAAACAAGACCGCTGAGCCCTTATCAGTAGACAGATGATACGGCAGTTATGCAGGTATGGACCACTGACAATCATGCTGCTGCAAGGCAAGAACCCACTGGAGGCATTATGTTTATATTGTACAGCACCCAGCCTTCATCATATATCCATAGATACTGTACTAATAAGAGATTATTAATATATATTTATGATATATCATACCAGCATTTACTAAATTACTTCAATTATTGAGTGTAGTATATGTACAATGGGTTAAAATACATGTCTCACTAATGTAACTCTTAAATAACTATAATAATATATAGGCTGCAGGTGGCAAGTTTATGCCTAAATTAAGAATATAGCACTGTAAGATAAGTGTGTAAGATAAAATTGCATTTATTACAACTTACTAACTAAATTAATAAACCAAGCTTACTACTAAAACGGTACAAAACCAAAATTTTCAATCATTACTCCTGATCTAACTTCAGTGCCATATCAAGGAGTGCGCCTGTATAAACACAAACAGAACAAGTCAGAGCTACTGCTCTGTCTCAACAGCGTGTCTGCGTTAACGGAACTACAACCAACAGGAAATCAACAGGAAACAGGAAACAGGAAATATTTATTCGTCCCAAAGACAACAAAACAGAGTATTCAGCACAAAAAACCATACAATATATTACATCTATGTCGACATGAGAAAACGAACTGGTAAGAATATAGAGTACGGTCTGAAAATAAAAGACAATGTTATATAAGGGACGGGAGACTCCTACTAAGACTAAACATTACTCGCTGTCGTAGGAGCCACGCTGTCGATTAATTCCACCCTTTATTTAAATAAAATTAAAAAAATTCCTATAGATATTAATGCATAATTACTGACTGAACACATTAATATAGATATGTCTGTATATTACAAATGCCAATTATATTCCTACAACCGGATATACATAGAGTGATTTTTAACCAAGGAGGAATGGAGACATAGTTAGTCATGTTGACATATATAACAATTTTAGATTGCACATTGTTCAATGCATGTATTCAGATAATAAAGTTTTATATACTTTGAGAAACCATGTAAACTGTGAGTGGTGATCTTGTCCTTTAATAAATCAGGTGCATTATTTATGGTATGTGGCCAACTGTATCTGAGACTTCGTTTAGCAAACTCGTGGTGTACCCTGATCGTATGCATATTATATTGACCACGTGTATTATAGTTACACTATTGTTTTGATCAAGTGGTAAGTGTTGCAGGTAGTTTACTGTATGAAAATTTATTATATAATCTTAGTTCCTGCATTTTAGAATATGCTCTACTTTTAGTAAATTAAGATTTTTGAACAGTGGATCGGTATGAGCATTATATTATCTTAAACATATAATTCGGACGGCTTTCTTTTGAAGTTTTTTATTTTATCACATCTATAGCCCCATGCCGTTAAGCCATAGTTTAGATGTGACAATATCAAAGTGGTATACAACATAATCTTTATATTAAGAGGTAACAATCGTTTGAGTTTATTTAGGATATCTATAATACCTATAATATTTGAAATTTTGTTGATGTGGCTTTGCCAGTTCAATTGTTCATTAAAACTTATCCCTAGGAAATTGAACTCATCTACTCTATCGATATATGTATTATCTATTTTTCTATTTAGTGGATTTATCATATTATTTCTTCTAGCCGTTTTGAAGCTCATATATTTGGATTTATTACATTTAGAGATAATTTGTTTAATTGAAGCCACTCATTAATTTTGTCCAGTTCTGTGTTGATTAAGAATTCTACATTTTCATTTTTTTTATATTGTGCGAAAGAATGTAGGGTACTTGAAAGTGTCGTTTCATCGGCGTACATAATAAAGTTGAATTTTGGACTAGATTGGCCAAAGTCATTTATGAAAATTATAAATAACAACGGGCCTATAATTGATCCTTGAGGTTCGCCTGTGGATATATTAAGCATATCTGAGTGGGCGTCTTCAAATTCTACATACTGTTTTCTATTTGCTAAATAATTTTTGAATAGGTCTAAAGCTACTCCTTTTACGCCATAAAACTCTTGCTTATCGATAAATATTAAGTGATCCAGAGCGTCAAATGCTTTTGACAAGTCCAAGTAAATATTTATAGGTATTTCCGTATTACCCATACGTGTCAATATCCTATCAATTAATTCAAGAGCGGCAAATTCCGTAGAATGTTCCTTTCTAAATCCATACTGACTATCGTACATAAGTTTGTGTCTTTTTAAGAAAGAATCTAGCTTGTCGTAAATAATTGTTTCAATTACTTTTGGTAAGATTGATATTGGCCTGTAGTTGAAGAATAGGGTTTCGTCCCCTTTTTTTAAATTGCTATTACTTTGGCAGTTTTGAGTTTTCGGGGAAGATCCCCGTAGTTAATATTTGTTTTGTGATTAAAGTTAAAGATTTTGTCAAAACAGGTTTAATTAACTTTAAGCCGTGAAGAAATACCGTCAAATCAGCAACTCGTTCCGCACGCTCGTATTATCGATATTTAAACACGCACTAGGGGAAATACGTCAAACCGAAACTAACCGTTTCATTGGCTGTGTTCGCACACGCCGTGGTTTCGGATTGCATATTATTTCCAAAAAAATCACCATAGCGGGAAAGGTCGAATTGCGGAATTACGGTTATGATGGTACATTTCTGGAAGCAGCGTTGATTGTTCTGGGTTATCTTATTCGGTTTGTAGTTCAGCGTTTTCAGAACGTACACACACAATTACTCACTGTAAATATGAGTTGTGTGTATACGCACACGTTTATATGTGTGCATATCAATGTGATATGTACCAACATATATTTAACAAGATGATTATCGCACAAAGATCCTGTCACACTAACAGAGTCAGCAGAGGTAAGCATAGTCAACACTACAGTGTGTTGTAATCCCGGATATAGAATTCTATAGAAATAGTTACATTTCTACAGAGAATAGCAGGGGCGGATCTAGGGTTGTTGGCACGGGGTCTCAGTCAGTCGTAGGCATATGTCATTCTACTTACGAAGCGGGGGTGGGGGCGACACATGTGTCGTTCTACTTACATAAGGGTTAATATTAGCAGGCTGCTAATACTTCAGTCTTTCCATTGACACTAGTTCCGACGTAGGCCTATATAGGGGAGACCGGAACTAGTCCGCCCCGTGGACATAAATCTGGGGACTGTATTTGTAGTGCTAGATGCTCAGTGTCGGCCTTAAATTGAGCGAAGATATCTTGTCCACATTTGTGCTATCAACAAATGCCAAAACTGTTACAAGCCAATATCCAAATCTGACTCTTAGTAGACCTACCCAAGCATGGGCAGACTTGAATCATGTCGGGGCAAGTCCGCCCAGGGGCCGGGGCAAGTTCGCCCCACACGTACTTTAAGCACCAAATACACAAGAACAGTGCAGTTTTGACTTATTTCTATGTCAAAAAACGTTATGTTTGGGACAGACATTCTGTTAGAAACTCAAAATCTTCACAAATTATGTTGTATCTATGAAATAAACCAGGCAAACAAAACACAACGTTTGACACTGCATCGGCTAGAAAATGGTGAAATAAAATCTGGTTTCTTCACGTTTTTACTAGAAAATAACACCAAACTGGACAACTGGGCGTCTTTATTAGAGTGCATGTTAGTGTGTTTATGTTCACAAGTGATCCTGATCATTTTACATCAGATATCCTAGGGACGAACTTGCCCCATATCACATGGGCGGACGTGCCGCAACACAGAGACATATTTGGTGAGCGGCAACTAAATACCACTGACACTGGATAGAGCAACAACGCAACATCCAAACAACAGCTCTAATATAAGGGACTTACTGAGCACTATGAATGTCTAATGCCACTTATAAGTACTGAAATATTTGATCGAAAAACAAAAATTACTTTCGGTCACCAAAATCAGTTTTCTAGTTTACAACTTTCCAGCCAGCAATTCGTGGACGTCAGTTTCCCGCTGCATCAGTGTTCGAAATGAGGGGGGTCTGGAGGGTCCTGCCATAAGGCACGAGGGACCTCCCATAAGAAAAAAATGTAAGGTTTGGGGTTCCCACATTATATCGTTGTACCGATGTAATTACCCTTCCGTTGATACACCTGTTGCCGCTTGTGAGGCTACTCTGGTTTGCCTGTGTTGGAAATCGACGGTTTTCGCAGAACTCGACAGTTTTTGCAGAACTCGATCGATCTCGCAGCAAGAACTCGACGGTTTTTGCAAGATTCGACATCATTATGCTTGTAGTTGAACTGATTCGTTCAGTTCACTCTATTGTCATTCAGTTAATCTCTGTTAAAAACACCTTAAACCATTCCACTCATATCATTGATGAGTGTGTATTCTGTGGTTAAGGGCGCCACCTGTTGAGTGTATGCAATAATGCCACCATTGAGTATCTAGTTGAGGCACATTTTACCATGGCATTTTACTTCTCAGAATTACAGAGGACTGTATCTGCGCGCGCATTACTCCAGTAACAATAGGTTTTGACCGCATTTTATAATTTATTCATTTAGCAGACGCTCTAATTCAGAGCGACTTACAACAAGTGCATTCAACCAAAGTTGCAAACTAGCAAGCAAGTTTCTTTCACAAAAATAGGCGTTAAGAGCCATTATTTTTAAGAAGATTTTGTTTCGAGGACGGCCAAGAATTAGAACACTGCGCTGTATGTAGTTTGGTGGTCATATGACTTAATCGTGTTACCGAAATTACTAAATTCTGCAACGGCACGGAATAAAAGCCGGATGGCGGACTTGCCCCGGGGCGGATTAGTCCCGGTCTCCCCTTCGTGTTCCTTTACATTAATATTTGCCACGGAGGCAGGGGGTCTAAGACGCCGCTTCATGGCCTAGGAGGGGTCTTAAGACCCCTAAGACCCCCTGGATCCGCTGATGGAATAGAAAAGCATTTGTATAAAAAAGTGTAATTGTTCTCCAGATACAGGATGCTTCCATCAAATGATGTCCAAAACAATTACAGCCGTGTATTCATGCGCATGGGATCCTACAGTCATTGGCACACGCATAAGTTGACAGCCATACACTAGAAATGTTTATCTGGGCACAACATAAGTGGCGTAGTCCTCAAATATAGTCATATCCCTGTTCGAAAATAACTTTACAGGCAACAAAACAATTAAAAATTGGGGACCGTCTCAAAATCACACGCATGCCATGGTCCCGGAAGTAAAATTGTGATCCGTCCCCGTGTTCACGGCAGACACTGGGGAAAACTTTCTGTTAGTGCATGTGGATTCACCGGGGTGGTGATTAAACACCTCGACTGGTTAATGGGGGTAAAACCTGGGTGATGTGAGACAGCGGGGGACATAAGTGTATTTCGTCGATATCACCCTGTAGGGTTATGTAATATTACGATTCTATATGGCCTAATGACACAGATTTACTGGCAACAACAATGACACTTTTATAGCTGCGTGTAATGCCAACGATGGGGAACTAGACACTAAATATTAGTCACTGTACGGAGTATGATAACAATGTGACAATAATGGGTAATTTAATTTAACTTAATCATAAAATTAGATATGCGACGACCAAAAACACGACCTTCATTATATTTTTATATTATTATAGTATTAAAGATACAAAGCATCGTCGCTTTTTTGTGTGCAAAGTCACTTTATATAATGTAATCTTTTTTTAGCCACGTACAATGTCACTGTTACGTTCGACTCAGACAAGCATGTTCCGGCGAAGACCACAGCCCCAAGTTCCCGTGGCTGGGTTGATGCTGAGGCTGCCCGGCTGGGCTGACACGGCGGGTGTTGTGGGTTTTTCCTTCGGTTTTTGTGTACTCTATTTTTACTGTTTGAAATATCCACTGTTTTCGCCGCTTTCACTGTCGGCTTAGGATGCAATGTCAATAGTTATTTAAATGATGTTATGTATATTATAAACTATATGTAACACACTGACCGTCCAAGTCTGGTTTTATGAGCACATAGCAAAACTAATATCGCCCTTGTCATTCAGAATGCGGTGTAAACACGATACTCGACTCGAAACTTTAGAACAACTACCATTACGTCCAAATGATAGCACACTAATGACAGTACCCGTGGTAACGAGTACATACCTATAAATGGAACCAATTTAAGAATTTACTAAAAGTTGTGCCAGACACAGTCCTCTTCTATTAAATAGCATCCAGATACATTAACAAATATGATAGAAACACACCGTTTACAAGTTTCTTTTCCCGTTATATATGTCAATATCACAGCAATTTACACCACTTGGTACTGAACTCTCAAGAAATACAAGTCACATATAACACGCGTTTACTAACGCAGATATAGGAGCTTTCACGGTGACGTCACGCGCCTAATAACGTGATCGCCTGGCGGCACTGGCTGGCAAGACGACCAGATGCTTCCATTGTCTCAGTGTACTTTGCTGTTTGCGTTTCTCTTATCTTTTGCATTTGTTGCGTTTCTCTTATCTTTTGCATTTGTTGCGCTTTGACAAACACCTTCGAAATCATGGTTGTGTTCTGTGTTGTTGTGGGGTGCACTACAGTTGGTCCTAAGTTCTGGCACAAATCCGGTAGTCATCCAAAAGCAATGAAGCCCTATGATTATAACATGAAGACAATTATATGGTATCATCTTACCTACAGCCCCTCCTTCTTCCTCGCCGTTTTCCTTGGACGATCACAGGTGACACAGATAATTAGTTATCTTGTCGTATGCTCTGTGCGTTGGAAGGCGATCGCGTCGACGAGTACGTGCACACAATGGAACCTACATTCCGTCAAGCGCTGACAGCACATCTACATTGCTCAAAAGTTTGATGCAAAATTAAACTTGGTTGTCTGCGTATTCTTTAGGAAAGATAACGACTGTTGATTTTCGGGAAACGAAACAACACCCGGTAATCGTCTGGCGGAGGTGGCTGGTAAAAAAATCAGGTGCGTTTCTCTTATCTTTTGGATATATTATATTCATGTATGTTGGGAGATGTTATATAAAATTAAAGCAGAATGAACGCCGAGAAATGAAATGTTTGTAATCGCTGAACCCTGTAACAGTAGCCGGCCTGCAAAGCCGGCCTAGCCTTGCCCTAGGCCACGTCCGCGACACTGGCTCTACCGCTGCCGCTGTCATTGACCCCATTCGTGGGTAACACATGAACGCTGTGTTCTGGCTAACAAAATCGTTAAACCGTTCATTGTTATGAAACAAAGTTTAGTAGTTATCATACAACTGTGTTAGTGAGTGATTTATAAGCTTTCACCGACACTCAGCTGAACATATCTGGCTTGTTGATCGCATAATGCCGAACGTTTAATCGGGTCAGAGGCTGGGTCGTTCTACCAGCCGTTTTAAACAAAATACATATCTGGTAACTTACTAAAGCCGCCACCGTGCTCTAGTTTCTTATTGTAATATTCCTTCGCACTGGGATCTAAAACATTGCCGTATTTAGCCCAGTAGTCATTCATGTGTGCTCGAGCATAGCAAGGCATTTGTTAGAGAAAGCTCGGTTGGTTTGCGGCTTTTGCCAGCCAGCATACTGCACATGTGCGAATGTGACGTCACGTGTCGGTATACATGAAACCCCCTATTGTACATGATGATGGTGAGGAGGAAATAAATTAACTTACTTACTCACATATGTTAGACAACTGTTTGTAACATGCTATGTTCACACTATAAACAGTACTACCCTACATGTCATGCAGTGGATGAAACTGTATCTGCCGTGCAATGAAATGCCGGCCAGTGGTCCATACCCGCTTCACTGCAGTGAACTGGCTTTTCGCTCTTGTGTATAGGAGAATGATTAATGATGTAACCCTAAGAGTTTACACCGTTCATTCACTAACATTACTTCCTGTTCTCTAGTTCTTCTGTCTTCCTTCAGTCAGAACAAATACTTATATCAACATCTTCAAAACCATTTAATATCTTACAAACTTCAATTTGAACTTCCCAAAGTCTCCTTTTCTGTTGCCAAAACCACATTCATTTAGTAGTCTTACGTCAGAGTTCAATTTAGTTTCTCTCCTCTGCATTTTGTTCTAGCGCATAGCGTATATATATATATATATAACCCCGTAAAATGCAACCCCCCACGGAAACCGCCAGCGTAGACGACGTGCTCAGTACTTGACGCGTGACTGTCACATTCTTTGCGTTGTTTCAAAAACAGTGTCACTGATGTCTGGCTGAATCAAATTTAAGCGTGTCCTGGCCGGGTTTACACGTGCATTGTTGCATCACACACGACACTGCAGTCAGACACAAAGAAACTGAAACGAAAACCACATATGCTTAATGACACTAATCGTTAAAACGAAAGCAGTCCTTTAAAATGCAATCCTACCAATGACCTGTTTAGGTGGTATTGCACAACACAACACCTTGTACAGTGTCAACACCCCCTCCATCACGTCTGTAAGTACTGAATCCACTGACTGTGTGACACATATATATATATATACACCATTAGGACAGGTACACCCAGTCCAGAAAGTTTCACGCTAAGACAACCGTGCTCGGTGGCTTGACAAAATGGCTAACACAAGATCATTCACATGTGTTATTCAGTTGTGGTTTGTTGACTTTGTATTTACAACATTGTGGTACTCACATTGTAATACTTCAAGCGGGCACTCATCCTGCGACCAAACACTAATGACTCACATGTCTCATTGCGATCATATCAGTAACGCGTCGTGCTTATGTACGCTGGAGATTATTCTTGCCACAAATACTATGGTTGCACTGTGCCGGTCAAGTACTGACTCGGTTGTGAAAAATAACGACCCAGTGACAGAAACGAGCGGCAACGTTTAGCACCAGGGGGCGCTGTAGACTCTCAATCGAGAACATCGGGGTTTGAATCTACGTTATATTAGTTTATTTATCTGTATAAATGAGTGCCCGGTAATAAGACTTTGGTGACTGTGTGTGAATTAATAGTCTTCATGCAGTGTTTGTAACGTGGCTGAATGCTTCCCAAAAAGTTGAGTTGGTGTTAGAATGAAAAGGTCTGGCAGGAGTGACGTGTAACACGCATTGGTCCTAATGACTGGATACATCGTGATACATAAGGATACATAAGTAACTGATGTGTTTATTGCACGAATCTGAAGCCATACGGTACCTCGTCTACCATTCTTTTATGTCATCGAGGCGATTGGCATATGGGAGTCTTTCATACGAAATGAGTGTTGTGAACTGGAATCAATATCATGACATCATTCCATTCCCATTGATAATATTACGACCCAATATTCATCATATCCCATGACATCATTCCCGTTGACAATATTCATACATGAATGTGTAGCTAGTTATCAACGAATGCAACAAATATCCTCCACGAATACATGTCTACTACTTGTAAGGGCAGTAATAGAACAATAGATTCGTGCGGGGCAAGGGGAGGCCAAGGGGGTCAAGGGGTCAAAGGGGTGGCAAGAGAAGGTCAATGGGCGGCCAGGGGGCAAGAGGAGGTCAAGGGACAGGGCGAGGTCATGGGGAGGCGAAGAGGGAAGCCAGGGAGATGGGGACGCCAAAGGAAAGCCAAGGGAGCCAATGGGGAGACCAAGAGGCAAACTTAGTAACCGATTAGTCTACAATGATTTAAGATTTAACAAGATTTAACAAGATTGCCATCTCGAACAACAAGTTCCAGATGGCAAGTGGACAAGGAAGCCATTGGCTTATCGAGAGTCCAACAATTTTCTCATCTATGTGTAGCCCGCCCTTATCAGATATCTGTCAATTCTATTTTTAAACATATTCACACTACTAGCATTAACACAATCATTTGGCAGTTTGTTCCATTCATTTATCACCCTCTGTGAGAAAGAGTACTTTCTCATGTCCAACCTACACTGTTCCTTAACTAATGCTGCTTTGTGTCCTCTGGTTGTACTGCCTTCTTTAAGTTTGAAGAACATATTCCTATCAACATCCTCATAACCGTTCACTATTTTAAACACTTCTATTTGGTCTCCTCTTAGTCTCCTGGTCTCTAGTGTTGTCAAACCACATTGTAATAAGCGACTTTCGTAACTAAGGTCTCTTAATTCTGGAATCATCTTAGTTGCTCTTCGTTGTATTCTTTCTAGCTTATCTATGTCTTTTTTACGATATGGCCTCCATGCTTGAATACAATATTCCAAATGTGGTCTAACTATTGCTTTGTACAGGGGTACAATTAGATGTTTTTCCTTATACGTGATAGTTCTCCTAATTAGGCCTAGAATTTGATTTCCATTCGAAGCAGCAATCCCACATTGCTCTGAAACTTTCATGTCAGCATTAAATATTACTCCTAAATCCTTTTCTTGTGTGGTTCTACCTAGTACAGCATCCCCCATTTTATATTCCTCATCCATATTTCCATGTCCTATGTGTATACATTTACACTTCCCAAAATTGAATAACATTTGCCATTTTTCTGACCATTTAACTAATTTATCTAGATCATCCTGTAAACTTTGTTTACCTGTATCATTAGTAACCTTTCTGAATACTTTTGTGTCATCTGCAAATTTGAGTACTATGCTAGATATGTCATCCTCCAAATCATTTATATATATTAAAAACAGTATAGGGCCTAACACTGATCCCTGTGGTACCCCACTCAAAACAGATTTCCAGTTTGAAATCTTACCATCTACTATTACTCTTTGTCTTCTGTGTGTAAGCCACTTTTCTATCCAGTTGATTACATCATTGCCTATACCATGGGCTTTTAGTTTAAGTAACAATCTTTGATGTGGCACTTTATCGAAAGCTTTCTGAAAATCTAAGTAGACAACATCCACTGGTGACCCGTGATCTACCCACTTTGTAATTTCTTCTAAAAAACATAAGAGATTCGTTAGACATGACCTTGCTTTTAGGAATCCATGTTGAGATGTATTTATTAATTTATGTTTTATGAGAAATTCCACCATGTGGTCTCTAATTAATGTTTCAAGTAATTTACATACAACTGATGTTAAACTCACTGGTCTGTAATTTTCTGGCTTCTTCCTCGATCCCTTCTTAAACAGCGGCGTAATGTTTGCTTCTTTCCATTCTGAGGGAACTATTCCTTCTTCTAGTGACAAGTTAAATAAGCTTGCAAGTGGTGTACTAATTTGATCAACAATTTCCTTTAGCAGTTTTGGTGGTATCCCATCAACTCCAGGTGATTTATTATCTTTCATCATCTTAATTTTCTTTGCTATCATTTCAGGAGTTACAAATAACTGCCCTAAATATTCTGATGTATTGCCCTCAAATTTAGTCAATGGAACTGGAAGTGAGCTGATATCTTCTGTGGTAAAAACTGAGCTGAAATACTCATTCAGGACCTCTGCCATTTGGAACCCATCTGAAATTATATTTTCACTGTTGCTTTCCAGTGGTCCGACCTTATCTCGAACTTTCTGTTTACTCCTTACATAAGCATAGAAACTCTTGCTGTCATTTTTTATATTACCTGCCAATTTTTGTTCAAAGGTTCTTTTAGATTTTCTAATTTCAGTAGTAGCTAGGTTAAGTGCCTCTTTGTAGTTGGTGTAGTCTTCTACATTTCCAGTGTGTTTATAGATCTTCCACAGCATCTGTTTTTGAGCAATTTTTCTAATAGCTTCTTTTGACAGGTGTTTTTTCCTGGATCTTTTCCCTTGTTTTCTTAATGGAATAAATTTCTCAATAATGCCCTCAATCTCATATTTTAAACAAGTCCAGCATTCTGTTGCTGTCTTGTTCTTCAGCAAATTATTCCAATCTATATTTGCTAGATATGTTCTCATCACTTTATATCTGCCTTTGTTGAAATTCCTCCTCCATTGTTTTTTATATGTATTCCCTGTTTTTACTTTTATATTAAAATGGATTTGGTTATGGTCACTTGAACCCAAAGGTTCGTGTACTTTAACATTGTCAACTAATTCATTTTGAGAAGACAAAATTAAATCTAACACATTCCCACCTCTGGTTGGTTCCAAGACATGTTGAGTAAGGAAACAATCCTGTGTTAGAAGTAGAAACTGATGGTCGTCACCTCCAGCACTCTCTAATGATTCCCATTGTATATGGCCATGGTTAAAATCACCCATTATAACACATTCTCCCTTGCTCACCTCCCTTATCGCCTTTTGTAATTTTACATCTTCCTCTTGTCCTATGTTAGGACTACAATAAACTACTCCTATTGTTAATGTTGAGTTCCTGGTAACTATATTACACCAAATTGCTTCCACACTATCTGCTTCACTTTTCAGTGTAATTTCATATGCTTGGATAGATTCTTTAATATACAAAATTACTCCACCTCCCCTTCTTTCTCGTCTATCCTTCCTAAACATTACATAGCCTGTCAGTGCTAACTCAGCATCTACTATATCTTCATTTGCCCATGATTCTGTGATGCCTATTACATGAGGATCAATATCTGCTACCATAATGTCTAACTCACTTTTTTTATTTACTATGCTCCTGGCATTTAAGCATACACATTTAAGTTCATTGTCTGAAATTATTGGTGAACATTTCTTTGGATGTGTATTTGTAGTAGTACTCCTTTGAGTTTTCTCTGTCAGTTCCCCCTGCGCATCTAGTTTAAATAATCTATGGTACCTGTGCCCTCGTCGACAACTCTGACAAACTCACACGCAAGAACTGCAGCGCCCTTCCCTACCATGTTGTGGTGCAATAGGATACGTAGAAAGCAAAATAAGCCGATGGGGGTAGGGCCCACTGCCCCCCCCCCAATATAACACTGAGTGTGATTCATTAACTGTTAATAGGAAAACAGTCCTTCAAAGCACAATCTCTTCAAGACGTATTAAGGTAGCAATGTTCCACGCAACCTGTCGAGGCAAAGGTATAAATTCATTTGTTACACAGTCACGACCACCTCCGTTCCACGGCCGCAGGTACACTGCTGAAGCCATTGACTGCTTGACAGAGATGTACACCACTAGTGCAGGGGCACCCAGTCAAGGACGTGTGACGCTAACACAACCACGAACACAGCTAGGTATATATGGCGACAGATGGCATGATCTAAGAAATCCGTAAGACTTATGGGTCAATCATAAATGTGTTGCTGCTATTGTTTTAACATTGCTTACATTAGTTATGTTGCAAACCTATCCACAAACCCACTTACCTTTCTTCTGCTGCACATTCTGGTGTCGTCCACCTGTTGCGGCGCCTTTTTGTCTATTGCGAAGCAAGAAATTATTGCGACAAAACTTAGGCAGGTTGATAAGACAAAGGGTTTTCCCGTGGTGGTTTTCGCTGTGGTTATAATATATATATATATATATATATATATATATATATATATATATATATATATATATATATATATATATATATATATATATATACACACACACACACATATATATATATATATATATATATATATATATATATATATATATATATATATATATATATATATATATATATATATATATATATATATATATATATATATATAGAGAGAGAGAGAGAGAGAGAGAGGGAGTAAGCAGAGGGTGTTCCTAAAAAGTCTACGACCGATGTATGCTGTTGATGCAAAACTACACTCAAGATACATTAGCTGGTTATGAAGCTCTTCAAGGCGATCTAAACAAATTTACAGGACGGTAAAAAAAACTTGGCTATTTAACTTGTATAACACTAAATGTGCAGTACTTAAAATAAGAGAAAGCTTCAGCTATTCATATATATTACATGGACAACCTAAAACTAAGAACCTACATAAAATATATTAAAACAGAGGCAAATCAACCGACAGGACTAATGTGACGATGTTTTGAAACTAGGTCTGAGAGGTTAATACAGAGCCTATATGAATCCATGGTTCGACTAGTGCTGGGTGCATCGCCAGGTTGGAACCATTTCTATCAAATGAACATAGCATAATTAGAGAAAGTTAAGAAGAAACCGTTAAAACTCAGCAGAACACACATTCCTTTGGAACAGAGACGACTTGAGACGGACCTATGTCAGTGACTTAAAACAGGAATAACATTTTATCAATGTAGTACCAATCTGAGGGACCACAGCTTAAAGCTAAGGAGGACGTACTCCCGTAGAGAGATCCATAAACACTTCTTCACAAATCGTGTCATAGATTGTTGGAACGAACCAACAACCAAGTAAGTTGGCAAGTAAGTAAGACCTTCAAGTTGTAGACTTGTGGGTATATCGTAATTTTTGGCCGCCTTTGTTCTAACTTTGCTTAACATCTTTCTGTTGCAATCCATCTCCACAAACCCATTTTCTTATCTTTTGTTGCCCATTCTGCTTACTTCAACCTGTTACGACTTCTTACCATCTATTACGAAATCAAGTTTCGGTTTGGTTGACACGACACGACGTTTTTTCCATGGTGGTTATCACAGTGGTTATACCAGTAGGAGAACTGTGGAAAAACCTGCCGTGTTTCCCTCGATTATCAGGCTTCGTGACGTGGCGCCACTGTCTATCAGTGTCATAACTCATGGGGACATTGTTGACTCAGAGTTATAAATAGCATACAACTGCTACATAGCTGCGACCCTCTCCGTAATACGGCAGTAGACACTAACTGCGTTACACCGAAAAACATCATTACACATATGCTCGCAGTTAAGGAGGTGTCACACTACCATGGCCACGTCACAGTGCGGTATGCCCGCAGCGGGAATTAGCAAAATGGGTAACGGCACGAACAATCCACGTGAGTTGTCCATTTGTGTTTTTAAAGTACAAACGATCTGTCAATCGAACAATCAACTTGCTACACAGCATTTGAAAATTACCATAATTTGGTAGTTCGGTAGATCAATCACTTATGTTATGTTCGACCTATAACCGTAACCCAGCAAGTGTTTGCATGTATATTATGTTCTACCTATACATTACCATAATCCAGCAAGTGTTTGTATGTATGTTATGTTCTACCTATATATTACTATAACCCAGCAAGTGTATATGTATGTAATGTTCTACCTATATATTACTATAACCCAGCAAGTGTGTATGTATGTTATATTCTACCTATATATTACTATAACCCAGCAAGTGTGTATGTATGTTATGTTCTACCTATATATTACCATAACCCAACAAGTGTATGTATGTATGTTATGTTCTACCTATGTATTACCATAATCCAGCAAGATATTGTATGTATGTTACGTTCTACCTATATATTACCATAATCCAGCAAGTGTTTGTATAAATGTTATGTTTTACCTATACATTACCATAACTCAGCAAGTGTTTGTATGTATGTTATGTTCTACCTATACATTACCATAATCCAGCAAGATATTGTATGTATGTTATGTTCTACCTATGCATTACCATAATCCAACAAGATATCGTATGTATGTTATGTTCTACCTATACATTACCATAATCCAGCAAGTGTTTGTATGTATGCTATACTACTCCTCCTAGAGGCTTTGTATCTCTGGCGCCAAATTTTCATAGGTTCATCTACGACCCAACGATGGGGTCATTTAAGTTTTATTGTTTCGAAATTCACCTAGTTATTATTCTTTGTACGAACAATTGAATTACCCTTTGAAGTTATTACTGAAAATGGTCCGCGACGTAATGCTAATAGTTGCTTACAATTATTGACAACATCAGGCGTCTTTATTCTTCTCTCTTTGTTCCAAATTACATAATATAAGTGCAAAGTGTCGCTTGGTGTTACTATGACTGTCAGTATTACGTCACAATGTCGACAGATATATTGATAAGCAGCACCCAAGTATCATGGCTTAGATGGATTTATCTGTGACAACGTATTTTAATATTGTCATCGTGACAGTCACTTCACATTTATATAATGCAGTTGATATTGTAAACATTTATCAGGATAGTTTGTGTTCAAATCGAAATTATTATTTTGACATATCCAAACTTGTTTTTACCTTTATTGACATTTTCATCGTCTTATCAATGCGAATTCATCAGTAGTAATGACGTTGGATGACATCATCGTACACGTGAGGAAGTTCGTAATTGCCCTCGTCTCTGTTGATCGCAGCCTTCGTCTTGCGTATCCATCTTCTCCTTCTGTGTGACTCTCTGTCTACCACTTTTACTCCCTCCCAGTCTACGAATTAGTTTTCGGAGGTTGTGTGGTCTGTGATGGCGGACTTGTTGGTGGTGGACTGTGAGGGCGGACTTGTTGGTGATGGACTGTGAGGGCGGACTTGTTGGTGATGGACTGTGATGGCGGACTTGTTGGTGGCGGACTGTGATGGCGGATGTGTTGGTGGTGGACTGTGAGGGCGGACTTTTTGGTGGTGGACTGTGAGGGCGGACTTGTTGGTGATGGACTGTGAGGGCGGACTTGTTGGTGATGGACTGTGATGGCGGAATTGTTGGTGGCGGACTGTGATGGCGGACGTGTTGGTGGTGGACTGTGAGGGCGGACTTGTTGGTGATGGACTGTGAGGGCGGACTTGTTGGTGATGGACTGTGATGGCGGAATTGTTGGTGGCGGACTGTGATGGCGGACGTGTTGGTGGTGGACTGTGAGGGCGGACTTGTTGGTGATGGACTGTGAGGGCGGACTTTTTGGTGGTGGACTGTGATGGCGGACTTGTTGGTGATGGACTGTGAGGGCGGACTTGTTGGTGGTGGACTGTGATGGCGGACGTGTTGGTGGTGGACTGTGAGGGCGGACTTGTTGGTGGTGGACTGTGAGGGCGGACTTATTGGTGGTGGACTGTGATGGCGGACGTGTTGGTGGTGGACCGTGAGGGCGGACTTGTTGGTGGCGGACTGCGACTGCTTTGTTTCGCTCCTCCTCAGGGCGGTTAGCAAAATGACAGTTACTTGGCTGATGCAAGCAGCATTAGCAGCGCCACGTAACATGAATTCATGTTTACATATTTTGAATATGAATATTTTAGTTGAATGACATTGAAACCTTCTAAAACATTATTTAATATATAACTTATAAAATGTATCCACATGTATGCATCAAAACATCAGTTGTGGTGCTACATAGTATAACAGGTTCACATTACTGCGATATCGTGGTCGACGTTGCGGCGTTCTATTTGCGATAGACGACAAACCCAATTAGTAACGTTGGGCAGCTGCGTTATTTCGGTGCACCGAGGCCTTTTCTGAACTTTAGATCTAGTGAATCACCTCTGCATGTAACCAGGGAATATGTAGTTGTTTGTTAAACAGTTAGTGACTACAATCTACTACCCTTCAACAAACTGATGGTGTTAAATGATACATTATCAGGGGTTGATGTCCAAATACAGGAACTATTATGTGTCTGCATTTGCTGATGGAACGAATAACAAGGTTTCGCTACTGAAAGGCCAATTTTAAATAAAAATCGGTTCAGTAGTTTCCGAGATATTGTATTTTGAAATGTACCCCCGGTAATTTGCATAATATGTAAAATGGTATAATGTGTGTCATTAGAGAGGCAGTAATGCAAATTAACGGACTTGTGTAAAATATTAACGCAGTTCATTTTCTCACCAAACGTCATGTTTTAAGAACTTATGCATGGTTATTTGAAAAGTTTTGTTTGTCTTTGTTTTCCAGTCAGAAATGCATACTAGTCTTTTATCAACACATGACGACCTCGAATGATTGTTCGTACGTAACCTGTCGACAGTTAGTCTCATCCAACCACTACTGCTGTCTGCCAAATTGAAACATGCTATAATAATTCAAAGAGTATCGCTGACTTAACTGAGCTATTTCTACACGTATTTCATTCACTTTGTCACTCCGTTTGTAATTCTCCTGGATGCAGTTCTCACATTAGCGCCATCTACCGAATTAACTGTAACTCGTCCGTTCACTGGAATATCACACGCAGGCCCGAACGCGTGCAAAAAGACAAGAAGTAGTACACAAGAATTAGATTTTGGCTAGTACTGAACCCACTATGTGTCGACAGTCGTTAACGAACGATTAAGCAAACTGAGAAGCGTCGTGTGTAAATAGGAAACACCAAGTACAATAACACAAGCGAACAAAACATCAGTAACACCAGTAATAAGGAAACAAGAAAACAAGATAACAAGAATACAAGATAAGACGAGAACAAAACATCACCAACACCAGTAACAAGAACACAAGATAAAAACATATAAATGCAATACTAATACCAACAAATCGAAAAGTCACCAATACCAACTAGAACAAGAAAACCAAATAAAACGACACCAAGAACAAGACCAGAAGGAGAAGAGAACCAAGCAAAACAACACCAACGAGAACCGTAATGACAACAACATCACCACTAACCAGGACAACAACCAGAACGTTTTTGTGATCGTTTACATATGTCTTTGAGTTTTGCACTCCATAAAAATACAGCAGTTATTCCAATTACGCACATTTTATTACGAATATACCTGTACACTGCATTGCACAGTACATACAGACATTGTAATACGTTGAAAACTGGTGAAAATGCATTAATCCACTGTAATACGTTTTATATACATCATAATTGTAATTGTTTACAACATGAGCTTGTATCGCAATGGAAATAAGCAGGCAATCTATTTACTAACACAACAACAAAGTAAATGTTGTGGATTTTCTATTTAAAATAACGTGTTTGCAAGTGTCATAATAGTACGTTTAGTACTACTATAACAAATACCTCCTACGACGTGTGAATTAGAGATCCACCACTGTGTGTACCGTCAAGCGCTCATAGCAGTCTTCTGTTGAACTATGCTTTAACAGCTGTAGTTAGAAAAATACTTTCATCCGCACATTCATTGGTGCAGGCTGTTTGCACGTTGCCACAATACCGCGTGTCATCTGGTTATTCCTAGATTACATAGGTTAATATAACATTGGTATGACTCTACTGATTCTTGAGCAGGTATATTGAAGAGTAGCTACCCTACTGAGCCATACTCACGCCTGCAGACCACATATAATGTAATAGAAGAAATCAACTAATATAGGAAACAGGCAGACAATACAGAGTGTGCGCTTTAACAGGATCAACTGCGAGCGCAAGAAACATACCGTGTTCAAGAACCACACACACTGTCGTAAGCGGTATTCTTGCGTTTCGTTAAAGGAAATATACCTTCCGTTATGTGGTCTGGCACTACTATTAACATTTGGAAAAGAGACAGGGTAGAGGGGTATTATTTTACAAGTAGAAAACATATATATTTTTGGCAAGTCACAAACTGGCAAATCATGTCTCATGTCATTGACCTCCATGTCCAAGTCAAACATATATTCAGCTCTCTGAATTCCAAGTCAAGTTACAAGTCGCCAGGGTTCACACATTGCCAGGATTCTTGTGGTTTGCCCGTAGCAATTTTTTAGGCGGATGTTGCCCCGCCACAACATTACCCAATCATATTAAATAGTTAATGGTCTCATTTTGTGTACGTTTCGAGCCACCATACTTGTTGGCAAATAATATATATATATATATATATATATATATATATATATATATATATATATATATATATATATATATATATATATATATATATATGGAAAAATAGTGGTCACTGCTTTGCATCCTCAAAGGAACCCACACACACACACACGCACACACACACACACGCGCGCGCGCGCGCACACACACCATGCTATTGACAATATTGCTGTTTAGTTCGCAATACAAGCTCATGTGGTATTTACATGTTAATATTTACATCATCCAAACAGTAAACCGGGAGACCGGGGCTAGTTGTAACACGGGTAAGTTGTAACATACGTTCTAAACTACTAATGCAAATTAGTTCACAAAGTAACAGTATTTTCATCAATAGTTTTAACCACGTCACGTGTGATATCACGTGAATTCGTTAAAAATGGTAAACACAAATGGCATAATTTTAAACAAATAAAACAATTGGTTAAACTTTCACTAATCTACTTGTCTGTGTGCACATGGCTGGTCCTATGATGTTCTTCCTTACATAGGCCATAAGCTGTTAATCATTGTCTTACGTATATCTAAGTGTAATTTCAGTTGTTGTGAATGAAATGGTACTGGGGCGGATTGTAGCATTTCTCCGGATAAGTTCAAACATTGCACTATCAGACAAAAAAGTCACTCGGGGAGGCAACGTGTTGGGAATGTGCCATCCGTTGTGAATCGGATGGCGATTAATACACGTTTTATAACTGACTTTGATTGATTCTGTTCACTATAATGTTTGCACGGCATTCCAATAGGAATCTGCCCATTACTTTTATCTATGTATTTTAGGTAGGGCCAATTAAGTCTAATAAGCTATTCATATATACTATTATTGTGCTGCATATGTGTATTGCATTAAGTACTTACGTATGCACTGACTATCTGCGGGAGATATTTGCTCTTTTGTTGACATTTAAAAAAATTCAATAGGATTCCATTTCGAACCGCAATCCTGAAATATGTTGTTTTTGTTGCAACTAGCCCCGCCCCACCCCTTGGTTTTCCTTCATGGGAAAAATATTTGCAGCATTCGGTCAGAGAAGGCTACCCATAGACGAATTCATTCAATACATTCACAATAATTACGTAATGAGCACGAAATAGAGCTCGTCACGTGCCATCATTGGTGTCGGTGGACCTTTCTTTCTTGACAGTAGCTTTGGCTATAATGGCGAAGCGCCCCATCGCCGTATTCTTTCGCCCGGTTCCATCCTCACCGTCCTGGCGACCGAGAACGGAACCACTCGGCTTCGTCATCTGGCGGGCGATCCGCGCGAATCGCATGTGAACCTAGCGACAAGTAACTGCATTACCTGATGTACGAATAAAATGCGCATGACTAGAATCGTAACAGGCTCTCCCAAAATTACTCTCCTCTTTTGGCTTTCCGCAACCGACTCTCCTCAATGGAATTTCCTCAACTAACTTTCCTCGACTGACGCTCTTCAGCGGACTTTCATCAACCGACTCTTATCGACTGATTCTCCTGCACATCGACATCCCGCAGAAAGAAGAGATGGACATATACCCAAGAGACTACGCAACGCATCACTTAAAGGTCCTTCCTCAATTCGATTAAAGGTCCCTTCTCAATTCGAGTTTGTCTCATTTCAAATTCATTTTGCGAAACATCAAATCTAGAGTTATCCCAGTGTTAGCTCGTTTGTGCAACTTTTGTATGAAGTTTTTGTGTGAAATCATCAGACAAACTATTTAATTTCTTAATGTTCGGTCAAACAGTAATTGAAGTGAAAAAGGAAACGCTGAACACTAAAGTGTTAATGACTAAAGTAAACTTGTTCGATGATTTGAAGAAATGCGCATTTTTAAAATTAAATCAACTGCGGATGTTTCTTGAGTGATTCACATGCTACGTATTTGGACATCAACGAATCGAATTCTTGATATACAAAATTAGTTGAGGATGGAGTTTTAAGTGGAATTCATCTGCAAAAGAACAAGGGAATGCCTAAAGGTAGATATCTAACACCTTCCTAAAAACAGAGAACAAGTTAAGGCCTTGAGACAAACACTAAGTTGCTGTGGTTCAGGAGAGAGCATGGTGTCATGCGATAGTATCAGCCCTATGCTACGCCAATGGCGTTACAGGATGGATAAAGAAGAACGTAGACACTGGCCACCTGATCGCGGTGTGAGAAGCCGTAGCGGTCTCGTACGCCCTTCAGCATGGTAGAGATGCCAGGGAAGTCGATGTCCGTGATTTCTTGCAGCGGGAATGTTCGGTAGGCTGGGCACTGCCAACACAGCGAGGTAACGGGTACACCCTAACTATGTACGACCAAAAATAAAAGTGCGAAATATTGACGTTTACCCGTATATTTAGTTTTATTTTGTGTCCATCATTAATACGCAGCTACTTCCGCTACTTATCGATTGAACATTAATTAGATGTACCAAAGGAGACGGGGATGACGTCGTTTGAATTAATTAGAAGAAACAATTAACTTCAAAGAAATGTCACCGTTTCACACATACTAATTGTAGATAGACATAACGAGTTATTTTATGCTACACATCTTTTAGTTATACCGCGATATTGTTAGTTTCTGTAACATGTTGTCAAATGCGATTACAATTGTGGTTGAAAACTAATAACAACTGATTTAATCATAACTGCAAACGCGTCCACTTAACTCTAAGTTTCACGCGAGAGACATATCGGTTAACGTGAAGATAAAAGCCAATAATATCATAAAATGACACGTTTACCTGTAGGCGATAATAGGGGATCCGGGGTTTCGGCGGGTCATTGCGAACTCTCGCTTTGGGAGCAATGCTTTCGACGACCATCCGTTTGTATTTCGTTTCCTCGGCAACGGGGATGTCAAGTATTGCCTGTGACGACGCATACACACACATAATTGGCACGGATTACCTAACGCTCGAGAGTTGCTAACTTAAACATAAGTGTAATATCTTGTTCCACACTACGAAAAAAATTTGGGCTGCCGTTGACTTTATGATTTCTCCACAAAACTCGTTCTTACTGTGTACATGTGGTGTACCAAAACTGGGATGTTCGACCACCATCAGAATAAGCTTATTGACAATGTTGCTGTTTGATTTAACGCGTATTCATCGATAAAGTTAAAACATTATATGATGCATAGGGATGTTTGAGTTATAAAACACTATGACTTATTAAGGAACACGCCGAATGACTTCAGAGCAACCGTAGTATTTGTAACTGCCCCAAGTTTCAACTCGGTTAAAACCGTCTAAATAGACATTGAAGTACTGAGGAATTTCTCTACAACTACAAAGCCGCCTTGCCAGGAAGTCGTAGAGCATTCTACGGTCAGGAGGAATCTAAGCTAAGTAAACCTAAGTAAGGAAGCACGTTAATTCGCCGTTGCATGTTTCTTTTATGTTGTCCTATTCGTGTATACAGTACCTACCTGGATCTGCTTCTCCTTGGCCACGCGTTCGGACGAAGAGCGACGAAGAATCGACTTGAAGGCATTTACTCCGCGAACAAGGTTCACGATTCGGATCCAACGATTCGGCGTGAATGCGTTCATCACGTGCAACGTCGTGCTGGAGACGGAGACGGAGACACGTGGGAGGTCACAGAGTATAAATGTGCGAATTTCATCCATTCGTTTGTAAGATGAACTTTCGGACACTGCAGTACTTTTAAGTATTTGCAGTTTTCATTCCGTATAATAATTATTTATACCTTCTGCTTCATCCCGTTACCGGGACGGTCGTGGGGGTGCCGTTCATACACAGCCCTCGTCAGCGTTGTCTGTCCTCTGCCTTGCGTAGCAAGGTCAGTAGGTCTCGATGTGTCCATTCTTATATGTCATCTAGCCAGATTTTCTTCCGACGCCCCCGACTTCTCTCCCCCTCCAGGGTGCCTTGCAGGTTGTCTTGATTTTTGAAATGGTGTTGTGGTTGACTGACTGTGGGTATGTCTTCCTCTTCCTCTACCCTCTTTTCTTTCTCTCTATCTCACTATGTTGTATATTTGTATAAGTCTCTCTCACTATCATTACCTATCTTTCACTACTGCATAACCAATAAGCCAGTGCCTACGAGATATTCGAACTTACGCAACAGTTTGCCACCGCATTATTTCATCGACCGACTAGCTGGGAACACATAACATTGAACGGACAACGATACTTTGCAACACCACTAATTCCGAAGTATGGGATAGCAAGAATCTCTCGGGTAATCGGGACCCGTCAAGGACATGCTTACCTGGATCCGCACTTGCGCACATCTGGCGGGAGTAGGTATCCACGTGGTCTGTGGTACTTGTCTGTCCGGTGGCGTCGTGGGGGAACCTGAGTGGGGACGGAGCTCAGCTCCCACAGGCGGCTCTGACCAAAGATGCCCATGAAGAGTCCGTCGAGGGTCCACAGACGAACCGAGCAGTCGCCTCCGGCCGTCAGCAGGAAGCTACCGATAACGACTGCTAAGTGAATATCCACTAATGTTGTCCTCGGGGCAACGAGCAGTAACCGGTAACATGTGTCTAGATCTGGACAATGTGGTGCATTTCGGGACATCATTATCATCATCGTCATCATCATAGTCACCGTCGTCATCATCGTCAGTATCGTCATCATCATTATCGCCACCACCAGCAACAGCAGCAGCACCAGCAGCAACACCAGCAGCAACACTAGCAGCAGTAACAACAGCAGCAGCAGCAGCAGCAGCAGCAGCAGCAGCAGCAGCAGCAGCAGCAGCAGCAGCAGCAGCAGCAGCAGCAGCAGCAGCAGCAGCAACATTCAAAAGTCATGCAAAATATAAATCAGTAATTACTTACCAGGATTTAACCAGATTACCATTGAAAACAATACGTTCCACTCGGTAAGTGGACAAGGAAGCCATTGACTGACACCTGCCGTAGAAGCACCGTCATAATCGCGATCCACGCTACAAACCTCTCTGGTAGAACTATCCTCATAAATGGCGATCGTCACCTAACCTGCTGTACCAGAATCGGAATCGGAAGCTGAACTGTACCAGGATCACAGGAGAACGTCACACATTTCTTGTTAGAACCATCACAATCGCGATTGTCGCCCCACCTGCCGTGTTTATTCTGGAAGTGGTCGATAGAGTTGATGACCCGGACGTGACCCCGGAAGGAGTTGAGTAGATGCGGCGTGTCCCGCTCATGCGCGGTCTTCATGCAGCGGAAGTCGAGGTGTAGCATGCAGATCTCCTCGAGGTGTCGTAGCCACTTCATCATCGGAAACCTGTCCCACACGTCCTGTCTCTCGGCGTGCTCCTCGTCCGAGCACGACCGGCAGCGGATCAAGTAGTGGCTGATGTCCCACACCTGGAGTGCGTAAGATTTAACAAGATGCCAACCCAAAACGATAAGCTCCATGTGGCAAATGGGCAAGGAAGCCACAAGGAGTTCCACAATTGTTTCATTCATGTATAAACCACCTTTATGAAATATCTGACAATTCTATTTTACGCATATTCATACAGCTAGCATTAACACAATCATTTGACAGTTTGTTCCATAATGTCATCACCCTCTGTGAGTACTTTCTCATATCCAACTTACACTGTTCCTTAACTAATGCTGCCTTCTGGTACTACTACAATCTATACGTTTTAAGAACGTTTTCCTTTCAATAAAGATAAGTGATATGATCACTACAATAGGAATGCTATCATCATTATCACGTGGCGATATCTCCTCTTGGAAGGTCGGCGATCTTGGATCGTTATGTATGTCTGCTTTGTGTCGTTCTGGTCAGATCTTCACATTTCATGTTCCCTTCCATGTATTGCAGTTGTCATTCCATGTTGATCGTCCTCTGCCTGTACTGCCGTCAACATTTCCCTCAAATATTCCCCTTTGAATTGTATCTTGTCTGACGAAGTGACCAGAAAATTTTAGTTTATGATTCGGAATATTATTGATCCCTACAATAGGTAGAATAATGCTACAGAAAATCTAGCGTTAGGGTAGTGTGCGAATGTATATAAGCTTATTCTTTCTAGTGTAGGGATCATATCACGTGTTGTGTCGTCTTCCTATCGTTGTCGCTATGCTACTGCCATCATGTGTATCACACGTGCACAGCAAAGTCAAGGCACTCCCACACCTTCGCAGTTGTTGTAACAAATGTTGGGTGTACGTAAACTACACGATTGTTGCAAAAACGTACACCGAACGATATCAATAAAACCTCAATAGGCGGCGATCGTGTGTATCAAAGAATACATCATATATATATAGTGTACGTAGCAATAACAGTAATATAAATAACTATATCATCGCTGTTATTGAAGGGTAACCACAGAATATTATTTACATCATTTCCACAAAGACGTCAAGTCGTCTTCGTACCTTGATATAGCCGGACGAGTCGCCGGTGAAGAGTAGGTTGTTTTCCGGGCAAGGTACCATGGCCGTCACCATGTCCCCGACGTGATGTACCCCGATCCATGCTCCCAGGTAGCCGCCGTGGTGGTGGACGGACCACGCCCTAATCGACCCGTCGCCACATGCTGACTGCAGCCGGCAGACAACCGTCGTCGTGTCAGTGACACGGGAAATATTATCGTCGTTAAGAACGACGCCTGACATGGCAATGGCGATGACAAAGGCGATGACAATGGCGATGACAGTGGGAACACAGATGATAATCATAGTGAAGATGACAATGCCGGTGGGAATGACGACAATAATGACAATGATTATGGTCATTTATCACGACAACTCGTAATTACGTAAATTCTAAATATAATTCGATCATGTAATCATATAGTCATCAAGCTACTTAACAGTATGAAGTGACTTGTCCAATATATAACTTTTGATCAATACTGTTTTTTTTTACTATAACGGTGGTCAGTCAGAATTATATAGCCGACTGCCAGGGCCAACGCAGGTCCGGTCAGGAGCATATTTGATCGGTACGTGTCGCTCTGACCACTAAAACACATTAAACAAACATAAACATGTTCATCTTAAAAAAACCCTATTCACATCTCATGTCGGCTGCATGGATGCAACGGTTAATTGGGCAATTCCAGAATTTGGCGTGGAGGATATGTATGCAAAAGTCGACCTTATCCGTGTACATATTCCTTATCGCATTTTCAACGAACAAACAAAATCATCGATTAATT